>JBBPQH010000148.1:0-28010 GCA_038092475.1 Boletus tomentosulus
TACTCAGATATGTACATCTGTTTACACTAGATCTGACCGATCGTATCGTAAATATAGTAACCCTATACCCTGACGAGTCACTATGACTAGGGGCGAGTCATCATGGCTGTGTGACACAGGTTTGCACCAGTATCCGCAGTAACCGCAGCATCAGTGCCTAGAAGGCCGTGCAAGGCTATGCACTTCTTGAGATCCGATGGAACGGACTCCGAGGAGACAAGGGTCGAGGGTACGGGTAAGGTCCGTTATCATGATAGGAAGAATAGTTACCCGGCACAGCACGGAGATGAATAGAAGGCTGTGACGGTAAATGACTCAACAGACTGTGTCATGCCTCCTGGCTATGCACGTGTCGTAGTGACTCGATGTGACTCAAATGTGAGTCATCATGAGTTACTAATGAAAGATAAGATCAAGAGATAAGATAAACTGAAGATAAGATGAGATAAGAGTACCGTTCGTAACACTACCATTCTGAGGAATTCAATTTCTTTCACACAGAAAGTGCATTTCTCTGGTCTTGCGAATAGATCAATGTCTTCTAGTCTTTTCATTACTTCAAGAACAATGACTTTGTGTTATGCTTGGTCCTGGGTAGGGTAGCAAATGTAGCCTCTGTGAAGGAGTGAGGCTTCAAAGGACGTTCAAGGGGGTTTCCACTTGGAACGTTAGGAGACGGTTGAGGGTGTTTCCTACTTGACAGGTTCAAAGGTTTGAGGGACAAGACACCCATTTTTAAAGCACGGGTGTAGGCTTTCAAGGAATCAAGGGACAAGAGAAGTTTCAAGGACTAGATTCATGTACAGAGTAGCAAGTACAGAGGAGATCTAGGTTAAGGGGAAAGTAACAAGTATCAACGATATATATATATGTCCTAGTAATTTGGGGCAGGTGTGTGAAATAGAAGCGATGGAATCGCATGGAACAATGATGACGAGAAAGAAGCGAGTCATCGAAGCCGATGAGATCGTATGGAGGGTAAGCATGAATGACAAAGACGATAGTGAGGAATCTGATGGAAGGATACGACTACGAGGCAAGTGTAGGCCATTGGGCCGAAGGCATGGAATGGAAGGGTAGTCATAGAAGGAAGGAAATGATGAGTCCGAGAGAAAAGAGTATGAGGAGAAACGAATCGTAACACTTTGTGTTCTGCTTCATCGTTGGTTTTGATGAAGATCATGATGTCGTCAATATAGATGATTACCCACAATGTCATATCGGCGAAGATTTTATTCATCATTGCTTGGAAGGTGGCTGGGGAATTGCATATTCCAAAGAATATGACCAATGGTTCATAAGCCCCTTTGAAGCATACAAATGCTCCTTTCCATTCATCACCTTCCTTGATGTATATATTGTTGTATCCCCAACAGAGATCTATCTTGGTGAACAACTTAGCTCCTTTGAGTTGATCCACGAGTTGTGATATCAATGGTAGTGGATAGTTGTTTTTGATAGTGTGTTCATTTAGATACTGGTAATCGGTTACCATACATTTCTTTCCATCCTTTTCAGGTATGAAGAATATGAGAGAGTTTGTGGTGATTTGGATGGACAAATGTAGCCTCTGCATAGTTGTTTGTCCAAATACTCCATTACTTCTTGTTTTTTGTCCAGGAATAGAGGAATGATTCTTCCTTTCTTGGGTTTGAAGTCTTCTTTCAACTCAATGGCATGATCCCAAGGTTTCCAGATAGGCATTCATTTCGCATTTTTCTCTGTGAGTACTTTCAGATACTTATGGAACTCTATTGGTACAAGTTCTGCTGTAGTTTTGACAACCTTAGGTTTGTTAGAAGTGGATCTGGTGAAGTATTCTTCCCAGGTGTGATCTCTTTCTTCTTCTTCTTCAACTCTAATATACTCTTCTTTGTCTTGCAAATGCTGACAACTAGGAGGGCATTTGTTAAGAGTTACTTTTCCTTCAGACCAGTTGATGGTAGGATTGTGGCATTGCAGCCATGTGTAGCCTAGTATCATTTGGTTCTTTCCTAGGTCTGTTACTTCAGCTGTTAATTGCTCACGATGTCCTTGATATTCTAGGATGATATCTGCTGCATGCATGATATCTCCTGCAGAATTTCTTGTTCTATTGACATTGTAGATGGCTACCGCTTGTCATAATGGTCATAGAGGGAGTTTATTCTTTTGACACCATTTCCTGTCAATGAATATCTCGTTTGCTCTGTCGTCAAGTAGCACTTTGAGCGGGATGTAGTTCTTTGTTTCTTGAGAAGTAATTTGGATGTCCATCAGAATTTCCTTTTCCATTTCGAATAACCGAACAAAATGGAATCCTCTTGTGGAGCCAAATCCTTGTTCGTTTCATTGGGTGTTGTCAAGTTCGTCAACTTCTTGTATTGTGGGATTCATGATTCATTCCACAATCAGTTGAGCTATGTGTGAACCTTTTTCAACAGGTAAATCTTGGTCTCCATGATTGAATAGGAGTACTTTGAGTGAACCACAATAGTCTTTGTTGATTACTCCTGCTCTGACATCAATCATGTGTTTCGCAGCGAGTCCGCTTCTTGGCGCAATGCATCCATAGGTTCCTTTTGGAAGTGCTATAGCCACTTTTGTGTCTATAAGCATTTTTCCTCTTGCTGGTACAATCTTGTCTTCAGCCGCATGTAAGTCATAACCAGCTGACCAATCAGTTCCTCATATTGGTAACTTTGTATTTTCTGCTAGTAACTTTACCAATAATACTTCTTCATTTCTTGATTCTTGGACAGGGGTTTCTTATTCTGCTTGGGGAAATTAAGCACAGGTCTAGCCTGCCACGCTTCATTGGAAGACATCACTTTGCTTTCTGAATAAGTACTGCATAATAGATTAGTTACAGACTGAACATTCATTCAATCTGTTTTGACTTTTCTCAAGGTCTTTTTTAGATCCCAGAAATGTGCCTTCATTTCTTTGTAGTCCATGCCTCTAAGAGCATTGAGTGGATTGTGGCCACTTGTAATCTCCTTGATGTTGCTGGTGGAAGGAGACTCTATGGTTTCAGTTGCTTTGATCTTTTTCTTGTGACTGCACAAGTCTTTATGGTTTCCTCCAAGGAATTTGCACTCACTGCAAGAATTCTTTGGTTTGGGACAAGACTGTACTATATGGTCTTTGCTTCTGCAGTTGAAACAACTGTTCTGTTGTATTTGTGCCATTTGCATGTTTCATCTCGGTGTCCAGGCCTTCTTCAGCTGATCTTCAGTTGTCGGCTTTCAAGTGAACATGTTGTACAACTTGATTCTTCTGCTGATTTCTTGAATAACCCCAAGGGTTTCATTGATGGTCTTCTTCCACTGTCCTTCGAAGAGTTTAACTCTGATCTCATCTCGTACTCCATTTTCGAGATTCCAGACTCTGGTCTCAGGTCCTAGTCCTGATTTAGAGTACAAGGACATCCATTGGCTTATGTAGCTGTCAATGGATAGCTTGGCTTGTTTGAAATCCTGGAGCTGCTTCTTTGCCCAGTCTTGCTAGTGAACTGGTCGAAAGAGTCCTTCAATTTCCATTTGAATTTTAAGCCATGTGGTCAAATCTGATGTTCCATCAGCTAAGGCTCGAAGTTCTCTTTCTGTAAAGAACACTCTCTTTTGTCCTCTTAATCTGGAAAGGATAATGTATGCTCTGGGTTTTGGATCAGGTTCCCAGTCATACTCATCGTCAATTGGGTTCTTTTCTCTAACCGAGAACTGTCTCTGGTTACAGTCGAACTATGCTTTGATTTTACTCCACCAGTCATCAAATTTGGCTGGGGATCCATCATCGGTTCCTAGATCTACAAAAAGCTCAATCTTTGATCCTCCTAAAGGTTCTGCTCTTTCAGTTCCTTTAGTCATACCAGTGGCTTTGTCCCATGTATGAGCACCAAGAATTGCATGAGTTCATTGGTCAGATTCATCTGCCTTCTCTCAAGTGTCTCTGAGTTGATCATTGGCTTGTCCCAATGTTTCTGCTAGTTGATTTTGTTGTAACTCCATTGCTGCAAGGCTTGCTTCTTGAGCAGTTTGGATGTTACTCATGTTCTGATAGGCAGCCATGAACTGTTCCCATTCTTCTTGAGATATGGTTGCCGCCATCTTAGTTTCTCTTTACCGGGAATCCGATAGAGGGCTTAGGGGTTTGTATGTGTGGAAGAGTTTCTTTCAACTCTGTTGGTTTTGGTACGATCTCTTCGTCTGCTTCGCTTTCTAACTCTATAGTGACTTTGTTTACTGGAGTAAGAAATGGGTTTTCTGGATTTTCTTCTTGCTTTGTAGCCTCTGCGATTTGGTCAAAAGTGAGTAGGGAAAGAACTGTTGCACAAATTAATAGTGCAAACTCAAAGTTCATTCAGAGTCTGAATCAGTCAGCTCTGGTGTGGTGAGACTCGGCAGAGGTACTGGGAGAGGTTGAGGTAAACCGTAAGGTGTTGGTCCTTCATACCAAAAGACTCCTGCTGGTGCTTGGAAGGGTTCTCCTCCTGTGGGAATGTTGCCAATCTCAGTGTTTTCTTCTAAAACACTTAGTGCAATGTTTAAATGGTCAGTGAAGATGTTAATTGCCAATTCTCTTAAATGTTCAGAGTATACTTGGTTTCATAACCACTGGTACCACTCAGGGATGGAGAAGTTGGGTTCTTCTGATTCAGTCATGTCAACCTCAGCCCAACTGTTGTTGTTGCCTGGCTTTCTATCTCAAGTGTTCTGGTTCGCTTGCCAATCGATGCTAGAGATGGTGAAGTAGAATGACTTGTTGACGTATCCAGTAGAGATCCTTAGATTCTTGCAGCATGGTACAGTCCAGACAGTCAGGAAAATTCCTGTTATAACAAGAAAAAGAGCTAGTGTTACTACTATACTCATTCAGAAGAAAGGGAATTTCTTTTGTAAGTCTAAGTCCTCTTTGGATCTTAGATATGCATGTCGATGGTTAAACTCAGGTATAACCAACCTTCTTCAGTAGACTACTGGTTGTCTCCGAATTCAAACTGGTCTAACAGGACTAGCGATCACTCACTCTGGAACTGCCAACTCGTTACATGGTGCAAACAAAGAGTCAGGCGAAGACTTCCTGAAGCGTCATGTGAACCTTGGCAAAAGTGCCCCTGGTCTAGAACTACTAGAAGAGGGGGAAGGTTACGTAGCCAAGCTCGTACTCTGAGCCCTACTTCTCTTTCTGTCTCGTAGAATCCTTCCTATATAGTGTCAGGTAAGAATTCTCTAGTAATACCAGGTGGGATAATGGGCTTGATAAAGTTGTTGACCCACTCTTCTGGGTTTGGTGGTGGGGTGGCTAGGTCTGCAACCAAAGCTGATGTCGAACAGTGGCGAGATCCTTGGATACGATCCTCCACAAAGTTCCGGAAGCGGTCTAGGCCTGCTTCGAGTCTTGCTAAGTCCTGAAAAAGGACCTCTAGCAAAGCATCTGCCTCCACTCCGTAGCCAAGTGATGTGGCCGAGGGTCTCTCTCATTGTAGATGCGCAAGCAAAGTATGAGACACTTAGTCCTTTGCGTAAGCGTGTGAGTACGATAGTCAGAAAAGACAGTCGCGTACTTGTAGCATCTGAGATCTCTTGTACGTGGGGTAGTCTATGCTCAGTGGTGTTCTGCACTTGTCGACTCAAGTCGAAAGGCTCATCATGCAACATACACAAGGAGAAGATAAGTCAAGTTCTAATGAAGCAACTCTAATAACCAGCCCTGGTTAGGAGACAGTCCTCAAGTGCTCAAAAGAGAGGAGAGGGGATGGGACAAGTTTCGAGGGGATAATCCAAGTGAACTTGACTGGAGTTCTCTGGTTGGCTCTTGGGCCTTTATATACTACTCAAGTATCTACATCTGTTTGTACTAGATCTGACTGATCATATCGTAAATATAGTAACCCTATACCCTGACGAGTCACCATGGCTGTGTGGCACAGGTATCTACAATATCCACAGCATCAGTGCCTGATAGGCTGTGTGCTTCTAAGATCCGATGGAGCAGACTCCGAGGATATATGGTCTGAGGGTTTGGTTAAGGTCCGTTATCATGATAGGGAGAATAGTTACCCAGCACAGCACAGATATGAATAGAAGGCTGTGTTATGCCTCATGGCTATGTATACATTGTTGTGAGTCACCATGAGTCACTGATGAAAGATAAGATCAAAAGATAAGAAAAAGGAGAGATAAGATAAGATAAGGGTACTGTTCGTAACACCAGCCGCATATGTCGAAAATGCCCTCCAGGGCTCCAGCAAAGGTTGAAGGGAGAGAGCACAAGGACACTGTGCCTTGAATCCAGTTCAAACTAGAGCGATTGAGGGATCTAAAAAAGGGTGTGAGGAGAAGTTGTTGAGACAACTGGACATTGCAATTGGTCTATTGGTCCATTGGAGGTCAACTCATGTTGTGCAGATTTAATGAAAAACTAGTTAGAAAACTGGAACTATGGGTTTCTGACAGTTCTGGCAACCAGAGTTTTTTCTTTCTCTATTATCTGTGAAATCCATGCTCGCACATTTGAAAGGGGTGCTTACATTAAGCAGAGCAGAACGACAAAGCAAAGAACTTCTCATTGAACATGTCGTGCAAGATGCTCCTGCAGACCACCTTGATTTCCTTCTTGCGGCTGGTCAGGATAAGTTGGTGGAAAAGACTGGGAATATGTTACGATTCATGTCTCTTCGTACTCTTTTGCCTGGACTCATCGTTTCTTTCCTCTATGACTACTCTCCCATTCCACATCACTGGTCCACTGACCTCTCACTTGCCTCATAGTCGTATCCTTCCATCAGGTTCCTTTGCTTTCTTCCTCTGTCATTTATGCTTACGCTCCACACGGTCGCATCGGCTTTGATGTGTTGTTTTGCTTTAGTCATGACTCCTTCGGCCCCGGATGAGTCATCTCCTTTTGTCATCTTACGACTCGACTCTGTTTCTCCCACACCTGCCCTAAACTACTAGGACAGTATATAAACCTTTGATATATGTCTCGTACCCTTAACCTAGATCTCCTCTGTACTCGCTACCTTGTACACAAATCTAGTCTCTTTGACTTCTCTCGTCCCTTGACTCTTTGAAAGCCAATGCCCGTGCTTTGAATGAGTGTCTTGTCCCTTGAACCTTTGAACTCGTCGAGTGGAAACCCCCTCGACCGTCTCTTCACGTTCCAAGTGGAAACCCTCTTGAACGTTCCTCGAACCCTTGCCCCTCCACAGAGGCTACGTTTGCTGCCCTACCTGGGACCAAGCGTAACAGAATAACTGGAAACAATCTCGTCAGAAACACAAAAGAGGAGAGGAGAGTAGTACCTGACGCATTGCCCAGAGGTTAGAAGAAGTTGATGACAAGATTAACAAGGACGACAAGGATGAGGACTACGAGCCGTCAAAGTTTCTTGTAACTCCTTCTGAGAAAGAATTGAAGAATTGCTACAAACAGTTCTATGAAGCAACATCCAATGCTGCTGTTGAAATGGATGTCTGTGGCATTTGTGCACAGGAGTGTAGCATCATCGATGACAAGGTCAACAAAATTCCCCTTCATGATCTCCCAAACTCCAATCAGCTCATACTGACAAAACATCACCCCGGACATCAGCTCTTTGACAGGAAAATTCTTGAGCCTGCCGGTGTCAAGACTGTGAATGATCAAACTATCGTCTCTATCTGTTGTTCCTGCCATGAAGAGTTGAAGAAAGTGTGCGAGAAGCCACCGAAGTACTCACTTCCAAATCAACTTTGGATCGGAGCAGTACCATGGCAGCTGCAGGTGTTGACATTTCCTGAACAGCTCTTGATTGCGCTTCTTTATCCCCGTGTATACATTTTCAAGCTGTTCCCAAAATGTTCTCATGGTGCTCGAAATGTCTCTGGACTGCAGCGTGCCATGCGAGGAAATGTTAGCACATACGAGCTCAATGCAGAGGGTATTGCGTCCATGGTGGAGGGGAAGTTGATGCCATGTCCACCAGCAATCTTGGCATCACTAATATCTGTGACATTCATTGCACTTGGCGAACTCCCCAAGAGTTGGATCCATTCAATGTTCTGCGTGCGACACCAGGTTGTGTTTGAGGCGTTACAGTGGCTCAAACAGCACAATCCGAAGTACTACAGTGATATGGAGATCAGCACACCCCGCATTGAAAATTTGCCAGAGGATGATGTACCAGAGGAAATCACTTCTCTCATATGGCAGTCAGAAGATGTCGGTGTTGTTGATCAGGAGAGCGAAGATTATGTCCCCCTAGATGGTAATGAAAGTTAGAACACAACTCAAATGCAAAGTCATTGACTCACGCATCGTTTACAGTATCACTAAACAATTCTGAAGAGAGCACACAGGGACTTCATATTGGATCACACACGGAGACTGGAAATAATGGTCAGTTATAAGTTAAAACACTTTCACGAGTAACAAGGAATGACATACTTTTCAGAACCTGATGTGATACCACTTCAGATCTCAGGAGCAGTCAACACTGATATGTCAGCCTTGACTGCGAATGAGTTGATGGCGTGGGGCCTTGCAAACCTATGGAAGGAAGGCAAGGAAGGCAGTTATGCCGTGCGGCATGGTCGACAACCTGTCAATGATTTTGGAAGACCTCGACGAGGTAAACAAGTGGAACCCACCTTAGAGCATGGACGGCCCAACTTCTTCAAAAAGACATTCCCTTGCCTCTTTCCATATGGTGAAGGAGGAATAGAGGGTACACAGGAGACCGCTGTTGACTTCTCAGAACACCGCAAGTGGATCCTTCGGTACTATGACCGCCGCTTCTGCAGACACGAGATCTTCCTTTTCGTTGCATTTGGTATCCAACAGCATCATCAAGTTCTTACTTCAGCTCGTCTTCAGATGTAATGAAAATCATTTGAAAGGGATGCATACCTCTTATCCACCATAACCATTGAAAAACTTCAGAGGGCGCAAGACAATGAGGAACATGGTTGACCAATCTCAGATCCGGCTATTCGCCTGCTGCGACAGCACATACATGCCACTGGTAGTCATGTTACTGGATCTGATCAAGCTCATTATCAGCTCAGAAGTCAAATATGGGCAATGTCAATTATACTTAACCCATCCAGTCTCTGGATTACGATCAATCCTTGTGATCTTCATGACCTGATCGCTCAGGTCTTTGCAGGTGAGCACATCAATCTTGATGACTTTGATGCCAGAGTTGGACCATCAAAGGAGAAATGAGCAGAAAATATCGCTTTAGATCCGTATGCAGCTGCCAAGTTCTTTCATTTCCTCATTAAGACTATTCTGGAGATGCTGTTTGAGATCACAGTCAGTAACCAGCGCGTTCATTGCTCACCAGGAGTTCTTGGTCGTGTTTCCGCCTACTTTGGAGTGGTAGAGTCACAGGGAAGAGGGAGTTTACATCTCCACATGCTGCTCTGGGTGAAAAACTCTCTGCCGCAGGAAGAGATGGAGGAGCTTCTGAAAGATTTGACTTTTGTCAGCAAGTCAATACCTTCATCAAAGCCAATCTTTGTGCTTACCTTCCAGGCCTCGAATCAGCCGAATCAAGCAAGGAGATACCCAACGATGTTGAGGTGGCATATTCCCGGCCACCGAAACCTAACTCTGCAGACTACGACCAGAAATTAATGGATCTCAAACGATGTATTGCAAGGTCAAAGAACCTCCATACCTGTGAAGTCCGTCGCTGTCTGATCCCTGATAAGAAGGGTGGACTTGTTTGCAAGCGACGTGCACCATTCGAGAAGGCTCCAGATGATTACATTCATGAAACTGGCCAATGGGGACCAAAACACCTATATGAGTTCATGAATGGGTGGGTTCCTTCGCTCAGCGCCAACATCCATTGCAACAATGATGGGAAACTCCTTACCAACTCGTGAGAAACGATCAACACATCATTCTATATCACGGGATACCAGACGAAGAAGCAAGGTCGAAATTTCAATATGTCAGCAATTCTTGCCAAGGGTTTTGCATATCATTCCCAATGAACTTCGTACCTCGAGAGTATACATGATCAGCATCAATTACTTCTCTTTCGCTTGGTCCATACGATAAATCGTGAACAAGAGTTAGCTGCTCCAATGGTGATGTCTTATCTGATGGATGGGGGACACTTACCGTTCACACCATTATATACCCATCTACTGATCGTCTTTCGTCAACGAGTTGTTCAAATCATATCCAAATCTGCGAAGACAGGAAAACGTGAAGGAGAATGATGGTGTTAGTGAGAGGTAAGGTCCATTGTGAGATTTTTTCCTCAATCACCAACATC
Organism: Boletus tomentosulus; assembly: GCA_038092475.1. Taxonomy (NCBI): domain Eukaryota; kingdom Fungi; phylum Basidiomycota; class Agaricomycetes; order Boletales; family Boletaceae; genus Boletus; species Boletus tomentosulus. Next base: position 10,255 of record JBBPQH010000148.1, read on the forward strand.
GATATAGTCCGGTGATTTCGTCCGATGGGGAGCTGAGTGGCCAAAGTGTTGAACAACCTGACACAAACAGAAGGGACAATAGTGAGGAGGTAAGTCTTCTGAGATAGCCTGTGGTTACAGAACCAAATGTACTGACCAAACATATGAAAGGATGTTGATGTGGAGTGCGACACAGTGACTTTGGATTCCGACAGTCATGGAAGAATATCAACAAAGTGTCAAGTGACCGACTATAGACTCCAAGGAGACGCCCTCAGTGATTCCAACATCATTGATTTCTTTGTCAAATCCTATGAAATTGGTCTTGATCCAAAAAACAAAACTTCCAATGTCAGAAGTGATCAAAATGGCAAAAACAAAGATATGTCTGATCTCTGCTGCAAACCACAATGTGGATGTCCTCAGCATGAGCGCATCCTTCATCTCCCGGACCATCCTAAGTCTAAATGCAAACAGTGTATTCCGTGCTAAGCATCATCATAATCTCCCCAACTTCATTGGTCGCTATTTCCCCCGTCGTAACAACCCCAACCAATACCATTTCTATTGCGCCTCAATGCTCATGCTTCTCAAACCATGGAGAAACATCGAAACGGATCTCAAGCTACCATCCCAGACTTGGGAGTCAGCTTTTGAAGCCTTTCTTTCCACAGCCTCACGATGCATCTGTCACATCATTTCCAGAATACAGTACTTTCATGAATGTCAGTCATCAGCTGAGCATCACTCTGCTACACCTTCGTTGAATCATGCTGAATTTGTGGATGCAACATCTGGTGATGTCAACTTGGGTGAGGATCATGAGGTTGAGGGATGTGCCTCTGTCAGAAGAAGGCCTTGCCTATCTCATTGCTTCACAGGTCCCTTGGCGAGAAGAACTACATGGACACTTAGCAGTAGAGGCTGCCAAGATTGCCAAGATATTCAATGATGTGCCAACTCGGAACTGTCCAGACCAGCCACTTGAGACCATCGTCACCACATGTAGTGCATCAGAGACACAACCCATGGAGCTTGGTGCACACAACACACATGATAATGACATTCAGAATCTGCTCTTGTGGAAGCAGCAGATGAATCAGGATGTCAACAGGCAGAACCTGGGCATTGATGTTGCACAGACAACTGTCAACAACGATTGAGACAATAGGCATGTCAGTCAACTCTCTTACCCTGATGCTGCAAACCCAGGTCTACCAAGCATCTCCTACATGGAATCATCTGAGCTTTCTGAAGCCTCATTGACTCCCGTTGATCCATCAATGTTGCGTTACAACCAATTCTGGGCATATGATATCATTGCATGGCACCTTGATCAAATGCTCGCTGGTAAAAAAATACCACTGCTCAGAATGATAATCTATGGTGAAGGTGGAACAGGCAAATCGAAAGTCATCCAAACCGTCACGGAATACTTTGCACAGAGAGGTGTCAAGCATATGCTGTCTTCAACAGCATATACTGGTGTGGCAGCATCTCTGATTGATGGCAAAACCACTCATACGATCGGTATGATCTCCCACCGCAACAACGATGAAGTGACAATAAGTGGAGAAACCAAGGCAAAGCTACAAACATTCTGGAAACTCATCAAGTACTTGATCATTGACGAGGTATCAATGATTGCAAAGGTGTTCCTAGCCAAGCTCTCCAGGAACATAGGCATCGGAAAGATGGTTGCAGGTGAGCCAGCATCTCCACATTCATTTGGTGGTGTCTCTGTCATCAAAAGTGGTGATTTCTTTCAATTCCCTCCTGTTGCATGCGGGGAAACAGAAGCACTATATTTTCCTGCTGCAGCTACACAGCAAAATCAGGATAGCATTATAGGACGATTGATCTACGAAGAAAGCACAACAGTCGTTATTTTGAAGGAACAAATACGCATTGTTGATGGAGTATGGCGAGACTTTCTGCGGCACCTTCGGTTTGGTCAAGTGCAGTAGTACCATGTAGAAATGTTACGCACTCTCCTTGTCACCAATCCAAATTGCCTCGAGACAGACTTCAACTCTGAGGCTTGGGTCGATGCTTCCTTGATAACCCCACGTCATGCAGTTCGGCGGCTATGGAACAATGCAGCATTACAAAAACACGGCCATGACACACATTGTGTCATCTTCCAGTGCCATGCAGAGGACAAAATCAAGGATCAGCCTCTGGTACTCTCTGAGCATTATGCCGTTGCCACACGGGGATCAGGTGATAGATCGGGACAAAAGGGACAAAAGCAAGACCTTCCTGATGTAGTTGAGGTCAGCATTGGGATGAAAGTTATGGTCACGCAAAACGTTCAAACTGACCTTGACATTACCAATGGAGTGCATGGCACAGTTGTCAACATCTTGCTGAGCCTCAATGAACCTGTCATCTCTGATGTTAAACCCAGTGTCAAACTCAAGTACCTTCCCATCTGCATTCTGGTGAAACTCAATCGCACCCAAGCATCGCAGTTGAAAGACTTGGATGAGTCCATTATTCCTGTAGAACCAGTGTCAAAATCCTTTTGCATCAAGTGCAAGTCACCTGAAGGCAAGATTATCACATGCACCGTCCGTCGACACCAGTTCCCAATGACTGCAGCTTATGCATTCACGGATTACCGTGCACAGGGACAAACAATTCCGACAGTGATCATGGACATTGCCACACCTCCAACAGGAGGCCTGACATTGTTCAATCTTTATGTTGTACTTTCACGGAGTTCAGGGTGCTTGACCATCAGACTGCTACATGACTTTGATGATGAACTTTTCCGGAAGGGGCACAGAACAGAATTACTCACAGAAAATGACAGGCTTGAGGAGTTGAACGAAAAAAACATTGAAATGGTGGAAAGAGATGGGTCGTGATACGAGAAATCCATGATAGCTACAGACGAGGACATGAATGAAATATTTACATGTGTATACAGCACATTCGGCAGTTACTGGTAAGACAGGGGTTGCACTTTCCCACGATTTTTGGGTGCGATAGAAACCTTGTCAAGCAAGGTGATCTGCTAGATGGCTTTATAAATTCTACAGTTGAAGAGATCACATGCGCTGGGGTTCCATCATCCTCGAATGAAGCTGACCACACACACTATGCAGCCGCTGTCCACAACAATCCTATCAAGAAGGGCCGCACTATTGTTATGGCAATTTGTTTGTCTGGTCTTCATCATGATGAATTTGTGGACACTATCAAACATGGAAACACGAAGAATTGATTTCAAGCTCCTGGAAGTGAAATCCAGATCATTCCTAATCATGAATTGAAGCTCGATGCTGAAATGAGGTGGGATTCTACTTATAGCATGATACATTGTCTCATCGAACTGTGCCTGGTACATCACTAAAACATTTGATAACTATCGGGCTGACCTAGTCTAGGCTATCGACTATTTCCTCGCATTGCCGAACCACTGTGAACTTGAGAAGCTGAAGCTTTCTGAGTGGGAGTAAAATGTGCTCAGAGATTACCACAAGATTCTTAGTGTGAGTATCACATACCTTCAATGAGTGATGGTTAATGCATCCACTCCCTCAGGTTCTTCATATTGTTCAAGATCGCGTTTCGAGTGAAAAGCTACCCTGTCTCAGACTTTCTGTGTCATATTTTGAACTTTTTATGACTGGGTGGGAGCAGCTTTGAGAGGATCGACCGCACCTCAAGCCATGGCTGGATATTGGCCTCGACTAGGCTACTAAATATTATAAGCGCATGGACAATACTACTAGCTACATCATTGCAATGCGTACATATGTTTTGAGAATGAGTTCACACAAAAACTAATCATATTCATAGTTGTTGAGCTGTCCGTTCAAATGAGTTGGATTGAGGACCAGTGGGATGAAGAGTACGCTGTAAATGCTAAAAGGACCGTCTTAGATTTGGTAAGGTCCCAAACTCTATATGATCTTGTCCTGATCACTCCAGATCAGATGTGTCAGTAGCACAAGGTCCTAATCCCCCAACAGCTGCCCGGGGACAGCCAACTATGTGTTTTTGAGGACTTTGGTTCCATCACTGCGAAGTTATGCATCAGGGACATGGCTAACTGAAAGAAACCCCGTGATGTTGTCTACACCGTGGAAGATGAGTACTGTTTGTACACCAACAGCACATTAGGGATGCAAAGAGAGGATCCTCTCAAGTTCTGGAATGTATGTGAAGCAACTCTAATAACCAGCCCCAGTTAGGAGACAGTCCTCGAGAGCTCAAAAGAGAGGAGAGGAGATGGGACAAGTTTTGAGGAGATAATCCAAGAGAACTTGACTGAAGTTCTCTGGTCAGCTCTTAGGCCTTTATATACTACTCAGGTATGTACATCTGTTTGTACTAGATCTGGCCGATCGTATTGTAAATATAGTAACCCTATACCCTGACGAGTTACTGTGACTAGGGACGAGTCATCATGGCTGTATGACACAGGTTTGCACCGGTATCCACAGTAACCGCAGCATCAGTGCCTTGAGGGCCGTGCAAGGCTATATGCTTCTTGAGATCCAATGAACCGGGCTCTGAGGAGTCAAGGGTCGAGGGTACGGTTAAGGTCCGTTATCATGATAGGAAGAATAGTTACCTGGCACAGCACGGAAATGAATAGAAGGCTGTGACAGTGAATGACTCAACAGACTGTGTCATGCCTCCTGGCTATGCACGTGTCGTAGTGACTCGATGTGACTTGAATGTGAGTCATCATGAGTTACTAATGAAAGATAAGATCAAGAGATAATTCTTGGAACTCACCCCAGTCAACCAGTAGGATCTCATGGATGATCCTGAAGAGTCCAGAGATGACAATCACACATGGCTTCAAAGTCAGGAGATGAGGGATGCAGTTGACAAGCTGATTGATACTGTCGCATGCGAAGAGGATCTGCTCATGGAGCTGAGTCTGTAGAATTGTAGAACCTTGCCGTCATTACAAGTTCAAACGATCAAGTTTTGATTGCTGCAATCACATGTACTATCTTTGATTCTCACAACCATGGCTATTGAATTGAATGAAAATCACTTCCCAGCCTTGTACTGAATCAACTAACTGTCCAAACTCTCTCTGCATGTGTATACTTTGTTGTACTTTTTCTTTCTCAATGATTCTCTCTTGTGGTAACTTTCAGTTCAAGCTGGGGGCAAAGCTCAGTTCTGGGTCATCAGGTGAGTGTATCTATTTGCGATTAGTAGGCTGGCTGCCTCATGTGATGCAGGCACAGTTTTTCGAGCCTTTGAGCTTATTGACACTAGTCGTGAACTTGTCATCAAGCTAAGTAATACTGGACCCAATCATCACTCCCTTCCACACGAACATTGTGTTCTCTCGCACTTACATGGCATTCCTGGTATTCCACAATTAGTGTTTTAAGGTCCGGTCCGGTCCGGTCTTTTACCCTTTTTGGGCAAGACCGGAACCTTAACCGGTCCTTAGAAATTTGTCTCTGTGCCATAACCGGACCGGACCACTTGTAACCAGTCTTTGTCGGTTACGCACTCGGTTACGGTCAGTTATGACCAGTTTTTTGTACTAAATCATGGTGAACATGTATGCAACATGGTACAAGCTATAAAAATATGATTTGAGGTGGCATTTTTCACTACCCCGTCTGCCACCTTCATCCTCATTGCCTCAACTCACACAGCAGCGCAATGCCTTCTGATTCTCGCAAGTCTATCCGCTCACGGGTCCAGACTCAAAAGGCCCATGACATGCAAGGAGCTAGTAAGGCCCCTAACCGACCTCGCCCACCGAAGTCCAAGCGCAGCCAGCAATCGAAAGGGAAAAAACGAGCCACTGACAGTACTAGTTCATCAGCAGCAAGTGATGATGATGAACGACTCGTCGGAGGCTCACGTGGCAACAGCAAAAGGCAGCACGTGGGAGTAAAGAGGCGCCGCCAGGCACATTCTTCCTCATTTGAGGAGGTTGCAGATGTGGTGAACGACACTGGTGAACCTGACGAGGAGGTTGAAGAAGAGGTCGACCGTGACGAAGAAGAACTGAATGATTTCGAAGGACAGCGTGGGGCACGTGGGAGTGGACGGACAGCAAACAATGATGACAATGATGAAACAGTAGGCTATAAATATTGTTCAGCCTCAATATACTAATGTAGCGCATAGGAAGACGTGCAGGACGAGCACCGCGGTGAACCGCAGGCCGCACGACATGTCAAAAAACAGAATACAAAAGATCTACTTACGATCTTCTCTGATTGAGTGACAGTGAGATTCATCAATACGGATGGTCGAGAGGAGCTGAAATTGGGGCGTTGGTGTATGGTCTGCAAGTGAGTGATATTGTTACTATACACCAGGTGTCCAGACTTACCAGGTTACAGGGAGGACGAGGAGTTGATTCGGAAATTTGGAAAACGAAAGGTGTTTCACGTTGGAGGGAATTCGTCTTGCTGGGTACACATCCGCTCTCACTATGGCTTGTATCAGGAACGGTGCGCAGCGCAACCATGCATCCCACATGATGTCCTGGCAGAGCGAAAGCTAGAAAAGAAAGCCAACAACAGTCAACCCACATTAGACACCATGTTTCCATGCACTCCCGGTCCCCGTACATTTTCCAGAGAAGAGGTCTTGAAGCGCGTCGCCCAGTTTATTGTATGTGACGACCAGGTAAGTGTACTGTTTGTACAAAGTTTCTAATGTATTGAACTAATATTGCCAGTCGCTTGCTATTGCTGACAAGGCGGCTTTCCGAAACTGTTTGGTAGCTATGCGACCAAACGCCACTAAGGCAGACATACCATCAAGCCATGACATCACGACATTCATTCACAATGAATTCATCAGTTTCATCAAGCAACTGAAGGTGGAAATCCAAGTGAGTCACTCTTTTACTTCCTTTTCTATGGCACTCACAACTTCTGAACAGTCACCGTCCACTAGTCGTGTCTCCACCACCATGGACCTCTGGTCTGTTGACCAAACCAAAGCATCATTTTTAGGCATCACGGCACACTGGATCACAATCGATGAAAGCTCTGCAAAGTGGATGTTGCGCTTGCAAGTCGTCGCCTTTCGGGCCTTTTCGGGTGCACACACGGGGGAGAACATAGCGCATTACTTCGTTGGACTGTGTGAGAGGGCTGGGATTATCACCTCCGAGTTGCTATCCAGCAAATTATTCTGTCTCACTGCTGACAACGCCACCTCAAACGACAAAGCAGCTGACATCATGGAACACCTCTTCCATCGTCGTAACATCTACTCGTTCAGTGCCGACTCGAATCGCCTTGCGTGCCTCACGCACATGATCAATCTCACGATCACCTCGGTCCTCTCTGCCGTCACGAAGATATCCAACATTGACACCACCACCAACATTTGGGAGTTCAATCCCACCCTTCCACAGAACCGCATGCTCAATGACTCACTGGATGTCATTACCACAATCTGTACCCTCGCCATCAAGATCCAATGCTCAGGACAACAGATTGAGTATTTTGAAACACTGCAAGTAAAGTGCGGTATCGACCCCCCTCTCTCAATTCCGTTGCACAGCAACGTTTGGTGAGGCACAGCCGACGGGATGCTCAGCCGAGCTCATGAACTGCGCCAGGTGTGTATTACTCATGCGCTGATGTCAGCGTCAACCCACTTCCTTTTGCTGTCGCACTTTGCACAGCGTTGATTTTTTTTTCTTTCAGCCTATCAACATGTTCATCAATTTGGCAGATGAGCTTTATGGCCCTATCACAACGGTGCGGAATGATGGACGAGCCAAGCACATTTCATGGACAAATTTCGCCTTGTCGACAAGGGACTGGGAACGTGTTCACGACACGTGGTCCATGATTTCTGTAAGTAGTTTCCATGACGATTGAACACTCCAGAGTACATGAACTGACTAGCCCGACTCAGATGTGATCAGGACACAAATAATATACAGCAACTATTTTCAGATGAAGACCGTGCCACTCTCTGGTGTGCGATCCCGGAGATTAAGGAACTCTTGATGGCATGGGAGAAGAAACAACATCTACCCAAGTATTTGGCTTTCAAAAATGCGCTCCAGGACAGCATCGACAAAGTCATGAAGTATTACAATCGTTTTGATGACAAGTGAGTCTATGTACTTGCGCTCGGTGAGTTTGTTATCTTTATACGCTCAGCGCTCGCTAACCCATTTCCCAGTTCTCCATCCATATTTCAAGCTGGATTACATCAAGATGGCGTGGGGTGGTGCCGAAGAACAAGTGAAGGAGATCGCCGAGGGGAATTGGAATGCTAAAAACTGGCACGACAAAGCGCTACAAGTTATTGAGTTGACTATGCAAGAGTATTGGCAAGACATGGAAGATGCTCGCACCGTGCAGGGGACCACAGATGCACAAACCCCGCTGCTGAAGGATGGCACACTTGAATCTGAGTATGACCGTCACTGTCGCACCCTCATTGAGAAAGCCAGCCACGGTGCAGCACTTGGATGGGCAGCGGAACTGCGCCGTTATCTTGCTGATATACCTGAAAACGCTACCAAAAACATGGATATTATTGACTGGTGGTCAAAGCATGCGACATTATATCCTACCCTCACATGGATTGCGCAAGACATCTGCGCTATCCCGGCATTGTCAGTCCCTTGCGAATGTCTTTTTTCAGCTGGCGCAGAAATTGCTACTGACTGCCGGTCACGTTTGGGTGTCGAGAGATTCGAGGAACTGCAGATCCTCAAGCATGTGTGGCGAAACTCAATCATTGATCACGTGGACATCAATTCAAAGGCGGTAACAGACATATATTTGGAGGAGTACAAGGAGTTGTACAAGATTGACGAGGAGTTTAAGGTGGTCGATCTTACCCTTAATGACATTGAGGAGTAGTCGTTCTTACTGTAGTTATGTTCGGTCTTAACTGGTCTGGACTGGTTTTGTGCAGTCTTTACAAATATCATGAGCAGCCGTAACTGAGACCGAAACTGCCGAAGACCGAAAAAATTGGTCTTGGTCGGTCCGGTCCTAATTGGTCAAAGTTCGGTTAGGTCCCGGTTTTTCACTGGTCTTAAGACCGGACCTCAAAACACTACCCACAATCCATCTGGTTTGGACCAGCATCTGGACGCAATGTACTTGTGCTTGCATCACTTGGGCCTTCGCTGGAGGACACTTTCAATTTATGTGGATGCAAATTCTCTTATAGTACAGTTGTTACGAACAGTACTTTTATCTTATCTTATCTTCATTTCACTTACCTTTTGATCTTATCTTTCATTAGTAACTCATGATGACTCACGTCTGAGTCACATTGAGTCACTACAACACGTGCATAGCCATGAGGCATGACACAGTCTGTTGAGTCATTCACTGTCACAGCCTTCTATTCATTTCCGTGCTGTGCCAGGTAACTATTCTTCCTATCATGATAACGGACCTTAACCGTACCCTTGACCCTTGTCTCCTCGAAGTCCGGTTCATCAGATCTCAAGAAGCACATAGCCTTGCACGGCCTTCTAGGCACTGATGCTGTGGTTACTGCGGATACCGGTGCAAACCTGTGTCACACAGCCATAATGACTCGCCCCTAGTCATAGTGACTCGTCAGGGTATAGGGTTACTATATTTACGATACAATCAGTCAGATCTAGTACAAACAGATGTACATACCTGAGTAGTATATAAAGGCCCAAGAGCCGACCAGAGAACTTCAGTCAAGTTCTCTTGGATTATCCCCTCAAAACTTGTCCCATCCCTTCTCCTCTCTTTTGAGCTCTCGAGGACTGTCTCCTAACCGGGGCTGGTTATTAGAGTTGCTTCAACAGTAGCCCTGATCGCAGAGCACTTGGTGCATCTCCTTCGTTCTCATATCTCTTCCATGCTGACTCTTTTTGGACCTTTGTCTCACAGCTTATATGTCTTGAGGCTGTTCACATGCGTAATTTCATCCACTGTGATATCAAACTAGCTAATATCCTTGTTGGGGATGCTATATGAAACAATCTGCTCTACCTCGCCAACTTCAGTTCTGCACATCGGTACTGCAACGCCCCCACACACATCCATATTCCCTTTCGAGAAGGGTTGGCCTTCGTTGGCAAGCCTGCTTACGCCTCCATGAACAGTCACCTAGGAAATGACTTAAGCCATAGAGACGACTTAGAATCTCTCGCCTATCTCCTCATATCTCTCTCTCACAGATCGTTGCCTTGGTTCAAAAGGACACCAATATGCAAGAGCGCCGTTACTTCCATGAAGCAAGACATCTCAGATGACAACTTATGCAAGACCTTGCCTACAGTGTTTTTGGAGTTCTTGGACTATACCCACTTACTCTCGTTTATGGAACAACCCAACTGTGTGCTTTCAGTCTTGAGTCTGGGAACTACGAGACAGTTTGGATATTGACAACATGCAATTTGACTGGCAAGCTCCAGACCTCGAACACACTTTTGTCGTGTTCCACTATGATGCCTCACTAGGGAATAGCATGGGTAAACCCCTGGGTATTCCTACGCCAACCCATACCCATACCCACACAATACCCATACCCATCAACCCACAGGTCTTGAAGTCTGCAGGTTGTTCCCATGGGTCTATAGACTATGGGTCTGTACCCATGAAGGGTATGCCCAAGGGTAACCACCTCTACCCCTCCCACCACTTGATGTGACAACAACAATGCTGACACAGTGTGCGGCACTCAAGAACGATGACATCCATGCCATGTTGATGGTACACAGCCACTTTGTCATTTTGACATGACGCTGACTCAGACACACACAATGACACAGCAACAACTTCAATGCAATTATTTAATGTACACAACAACAATGGTGCCACAGCACCCATGCTATCACTACCCCCCTCCCACCAGTCAACACGATGTTGACATGTCGATCTGATTGGCACACAACAATGAGACAATGCCAATGCAACACAAATGACCCTATCTCCCCCACTACCTCGCCCACCTTGCCATGTTGCCCTTTCGCCCACCTCGCCCACTCCCCCTCAGTGCCCTCTGTTGTACGACGACGACATTGCCCTCCCTTGCCTATTTGCCATGTCGCCCTTGTTAAGATTATTAATTATCTAATCTTATTGGATAATTTAAAAACTTAATTATATTACAAAGCATGTGACTTTAGGTCATGTGATCAGGTATACTGTTCATGTCATGCTATTGGCTGATAACTGTATCACTTCTGATAGGTTGTAGATATGAGGTATTGTAGCTTCTTGGATAAGAGCTATTTCTCCTATTGGACGGTATTGTTATATGTATATAGATATAAACAATACCTAGACACTATAAATAGAGGGGATCTTATCTATCTCCCCTCTAACGAATAATCACCCACTTCTTCATTCTATCTGCTCTACAAGCAAAACCTTGACTACCAATCTCTACATTCACCTACCAAGTGAGTAGTCCCACTTGGCTTTACTCCTTTGTCCCCTCACCCTACGGAGTACTATGTACTTCGTTAGGTTATGAGCCCCGCCTAGACAAGCGGAGTTCGTCATCTCAATATCATATGATGCCTCCCACAGTCTCGCACGGTGAACGATGGTGGTTGCTAGACATCCTGTATTTATTTATACTCCTCGCACATTTGTATGAGGGAATGCAATCTGCAGTGATGGTGGAGTTGGTCACCAACATTTTACTATTTACCTAGCAAAGTGGCTTTGCTGTAGTCCGGAGATGAGCTGAAACAATTGTACTGATCTTTCATCTACAAATGTTGACTCACCGACACAAACTGACATTGAGCATTGCTTCCTCCAGGAATCAACTTGCTCAGTCAGTAAGTGCCGATTCACCCCCACCATTACTCTAAACACCCTCGTCATCAACCCAACAAAGTCCACCTCGAGATCTATCTCGAGAGAGTCCACCTTGAGAAATTACTCGAAAGAATCAACCACAAGAAGAACCTCATGAGAGTCCACCCAGGTATCAACGAATCCCTGAGACGATTTCAAAAGGAATACTTAATCAACCAACTATTCCAGGAATCCCTTTCCATATCCCTTGTCTGCTCTGTCAAGGAGCCCTTGAACAAGGAGAAATCCACACTCACATTGAGAGACAAGTTATTCAACATTTGTCAGAAAACTTAGTGGATCACATTCGTGAACCATATATCATTAGCAGAGTAATCCGCTTCTCACCTTCCACTTCAAATCCTTCCTCCGGTTCTTATCACTGAGCTCCTCCTGCACTTCCTCTTCCATCCTATATCAATTCCCATCACAATGTCCAACTCCCAGTCCCCATCGCCGAACCGCTCCATGTCCACTTCAACCAAGGAGAACATCCCTATGGACTTAGAGCTTCAGTATCCACTGTCGCCTCCTCCTCCTCAACCAATCTTCCAGACAGTAGAGTTTCGTTTTGACGAAGCTCCTCTCCTGGAGATACATCACCCGCTGCCAGTCAAAGTAACCACAGCAGACCTACAGTGCCTCACCAATCAGGCTGGTGTTCCATATGAGGACAACGAGGCACGTTGGACTCAGCTCCCAGATGGCGTCTTCCACCAGTATTATCCATGGGATGTGGATTGTCTAGTGAAGGTGAACCTGCACCAGAGGGGAATGGAACCCCATTACATCTGGTGCAACATCCTATTCCCCGATGGCAACCGCATTACTTTGGCAGCATTCTACCAACGTGCACTCCTCCAAGCACTCCCTCTCCAGACGACTCAGGTCATGGACATGGAGATAGCTCCCATGCATCTCCAGAAGATGCTCATGAAGTCAATCTACCCCCAGCTCCAGATGCTGATACCACTAGAGCATGTCCACCTATCATCATGTTGGGATCTAGATGATCCCTTAAATCCCGCGTTTCCAACATGGAGATGGATGAAGTACGTAACCATTCTACTCATTGAACCTCTGTGATCTGAAAGGGTCTGCCTAACTTTAATAAGTGGCACCCTGAGGGAGGCTTCCAACAAGGAAGCTCAAATCAACCTTTGGGGAGATTCAGGCAAAACCACCCGAACTTTCAGAAGAGGCCGCAAGGCTTCCAAAAGAAGAAGGAGCAGAACCGGTCTGGCTTCCAAATGAGGAAGACCAATAAAGGCAAAGGCAAGGCACCGCAGCAGAGCAGTGTTAACCAGATCGAAGGAGAACAAGGTTTCATTCATGAAGTCTTAATTAATGACGACACTGATGAAATTCTAAATGAAGCATTGGAGATGCACTACTACGAACACAATACCCCATTGGGAGCTTCCGAAAGCTTACCCTTGGAGACCAATGATGCCAATATGGAGGGTGTTAGTTTCAACACCTGGGAGACAGGTACCGAAAATGTGCAGACAGGTATGGACAAAGACCATTCTTTTTCTTCCTTTTGCCAACACTTCTCTTTCACCCTCTGAAAAAGGAGGAGCGGGACCTTCTCAGAGAAGAGATCTGATCATATATGATCAAGAAATGCTGGTCATCCCAATGGATATGACCGAGACAAAGCCGAAAGGAGGAATGAAGAAAAAGAAGAAAAAGGTTGTCGTTTCTCTTGGTGGTTTAATTTCTCAAATAAACCATTTTTCTAATCATAACATCGTCTTTCCACCTATTCCTATTCCCTATACCCAAACTGAAGCTTTTAATCTTCATTCCAGCCTTCGCTGAGATTTGGTGCAGTTCCAGAAGAACCAACTACTTATACTTCTCACGAAGGAATAGTACAAGAAAGGAATAGAGATAATGTATATAATATGTTAGATGACGATAGGGACACCTTCTTTGATGAAGAGAGCAATGAATACCTTTGCTATTACTTGGGTGATTCTAAGCCGAATGAGTTTGCTAAATCTCATTGGATGATTGATAGTGGCTGCACTGATCATTTATCTCCTTTCCTGGATGACTTTGTTCATCTAGGACAAGGGAAGTGAACTGCTTCAGTCACTAATGGGGGAACAGTCGCAATGTATGGTCCAGGTACCATCTTGCTCAGGCAAATTAATGCCGAAGTTCCTCCATCAACAGTAACACTAGAAGATGTTTGGTATGCACCAACCTCAATTAACAGATTGCTATCAGTTACAGCATTAACACACCACAGCTATCACTGTGAGATTTCCTCTGCAAGATCTAGTATCTGGGACAAGAGAGGATGTGAGGTGATTCAGGCAACTGCCATATCCTCCACTAATAACCTTCATTGGTTTCAGTCAATTCTGATTACTCTGATGATTGGTCAAATAGCCTCTCTTGTGGATAATGACTCCTATCAGATATGGCACCAACACTTCGGTCATACTTCTTGAAATGCTTTGTGCCATGCCCATTCTCACCTTTCCAGTGTTCCTACTGTTAATCTATCTTCTGGTGCTTCACCTTGTAAAGGTTGTGCCATTGGTAAGATGCTGGAATGCTCTTTTCCAGGTTCCGATAAACGGGCTTCTCGCCCACTTGCTATGGTTCATACAGACCTTGTCAGTCCAATGCCAATAGAGCCACACTCATGCGCTCGTTATATTTTAACTTTCATTAATGATTGTACCGGATATGCTCTTGTGTCATTCTTGCAGGTCAAGTCTGACACTTTGAAGCATTTCCACAATATGGTTTCTTGGGCCAAGACCTTTACTGGTCAGTCCCTGGCCTCTGTCTGTTCGGACCATGGGGGAGAATTCATGAGTCATGAGTTTCAAGTGTTCCTCACTACTCGAGGCATAACTCATCAGACTTCTGTGCCTCACATGCCACAACAAAATGGTAGAGTTGAGAGGTTTAATAGAATCATATTAGAAAAGGCAGAAGTAATGTGCCAACATGCATGCCTTCCTAAAGCATTCTGGCAGGATGCTGTAGAGACTGCTGTTCATATTTATAACAGACAACCAATGTGTTGTCATGATTGGAAAACCCCTATTGAAATATTCAAAGGAGATGGCAAAAAACCAGACACATCATGCTTTTGAGTATTTGGGACTAGAGCTTATGTTTTCATTCCTCCAGAACAAAGGCCAGACAAACTGTCTCCCAAATCTGAAGAGATGACATTCATAGGGTATGAACCCAACACAAAAGGATGGCAATTTTGGTCCAAAGTTAAGCATAGAGTAGTGATCACTACTAATGCTACATTTGATGAAAGTTACTTTCCATATTGCTCTAGAAGCCAAGAAGATGGACCTGCCCCTATTCCAATTCCAGACGATCAAACTGATCATCAATCAGTGGATATTAGACCTCAATCTAAATCCCCAACTGAACATATACAAGTACGTATTCCTATACCTCGTGGAGATACACCTGAACCAGGTGATGACCCTGGATATCATCCATGGTCACCTCCATCATCTCCTTCAATACCCTCATGACCTCTATCACTATTGAGTAAATCTCAAAAATCTCCTGAGCACAATGAGCCATCACCACAATCCGGGTGTTAAATGGTCTCGTCCTGATACAGGACACCAAGCTCAAAGAGACAATCTCCATCAAACAAAATGATATCTTGTAGATGAATTCCGTTCATCATCTGATGATGATCAAGAATGGATGGTACCTGATAAAGTGAAGAAAAACTGGTTACCACCTAGACAACAGTCTAGAGAACCATTAGTGGAATTCAGAGCACAGCCTCATCATTATTGTCCATTACGAGATGAGAGAACAAACTATCATGAACCAGAGGTACAATGCAGATCTAATTGTGTACCTGCACCAAGGTTCATACCCGATAATGCTTATGGTAATAGACAACCAGCAGCTATTGAGAGAGATATCAGACAAGGAATCAATCTGATTCAGGAGGAGGATCCTGATCAAATGGAAGCTGATCAAGAAATCCCAACTAATGAAAGAGATTGCCATATTGTGGCGTAGCGAGGCACGACCACAGCCATAATAGTAAGTCTTTGGACGAGCGACGTAAGCGGACGGCACTTCCTCTTTCTTTTGTGCCACATCACCGCTTTTGTTCGTCCTCGTCCCAGCTTGTCCTCACCTTTCTTTGTTGCATCTTTTCCACCTTTTCCTGTCCTTACACCAGTCTTTTCCCCTTTTCTTACTTTCATTTTCTACCCTCGTCTACTTCCGCATGGCAGATCCCACTCCAGCTGGTTGCCCCGACTTTCTCAGAGACACTTTTCACCTCGTCCGCGAGACTCTGGCCACTGGCCTCCAAGAGACTGAACAACAGGCTGGCGAGCATCTCGCAACAGCCTGGGACACAGAACACCAACCACAGGGTGACCAAGGGAACCCGGATCATCCACCCCAAAACCAGGAGCCAGCCACGCAACCCCCTCCACCGGGAGATCCAGCCCCTCAGGGAGAGAACAAACCGGGAGATCGTCCCGACGCCGAGAAAAAGAAGAACAAGTTCAAGGATTTCCCGGACAACCTACCCCCCAGTGTCCTCGTCCCCGTCCATTGCAATACGCCATCCAGAAACTCGCTGCTCTCAACTTCGTCGAGCTTTGGTACTTCTCCCCCGAAGGCTGCACTGACGCTTCCTGCAACCAAAAATCCCAAGCAGACGACGTCTTTGGCATCACATCCTCCTCCAACATGCTAACCCCCACCCTGTGGCCTCGGTCAGAGCCTCCTCCCAGGCCCGGGCTGACCACGAGCTCTCCTTTCAGACTTCCTCCAGGTGAAGAACTCATTCCTTCACCACATCAAGCAGGCCGCATGCCAGACCGGATAAAGACTGGCAACTGGACCAGACTGTATCTGATTGCGGTCCATCAGATTCAAGAGGTCTATCAGTCCGGTTGCTTTGGATTCAGAGAATTAGCAAGACCAGTTGGCAACTGGTTACAACCAGTCTTTTGAAAGACCAGTGGATACACTTTTACTAACCTGGATTGGTCAATCCTAAGTGAATCCGGACATGAATCCGATGTTTTTATGGATAAAGTATGTTTATTTGACACTAGAAAGCACTGTAATATGACATATGGCATATATGCAGCATATGTAGGTGTGGAAACTCACCTGGATAAAATATTATAACCCCTAAAATATCGGATTCGTGAGTCCTGACATAAATCCAATGTTTTAGGGGTTAAAAGACTGGTTGTTCAATGGACCGGTTGCAACCAGTTGGCAACTAATAGGTGGACCATTCAGGACTGGTTGCATCAGATTCAAGGATTCAAAAAACCAGTTTCAGTCTGGTTGCCTCAAATTTGGATTGAAAAACCGGACTGGACCAGACTTTAAAACACTAAACAGGACTAGAACCCTATTGTTTAAATCTTGAATACTAACTTTGTTGTTCTGATCAGGTGGCTACAGTTATTCAAGACACTCTTCTTGGTCGTTCAACAGATTTCAGTGGTCCACAATTGGATTCACTATTCAAGAAACTCATTATTATTCTTCTCACTCTTTGCCACTCGAAGCCAGCTGCTGACCATAGGATCATGCATGGCATCTATCACTCAGCAGTGTTTGTTCTTTGTTTGGATGACTTTTTGGTACAGTCCAAACGGGAGTGGAGTCCGTCATTCTGGTCTGTTCCAGAACAGTCTGAGCATATTGGGACTGAGATAATGAGATGGTACATAGTTTTCTGTCTCTCCGGATTTCCACTCCTAGGAGGTGTTTAGCTTCTCCGAGATCGTGCATTTTAAAAGAGGACGATAACATCTCCTTCACGGAGTTCATGTACAGTGACCTCAAAAACCCTTTCCATACTAACCTTGATAGCAGTGCGCAAAGCACACTGCCAAACACTGTGGGAATCTCGCTTAGTGTTGGTGGAGTTATAAATAGTACATACTCTCGGCTACAATATTTCCCCCTGGGTCATGTGATTTGGCCCACAGGGTATAG
>JBBPQH010000149.1:0-27907 GCA_038092475.1 Boletus tomentosulus
CATTCATGACCATATTTTTCGTGGCATTGATGCTGTTGGCAATCCTAATAACGGCACTTGGGATAGGCTACTGCCTTGTGGTGCTTGCTAGTCGAAAGAAACACTACACCCGCTTCCTAGTCGAAAGAGAATTGTACCCAGAATTCGCCCGCGCTTGGCTATTACGTATGGTGAGCGTAGATCAGCTTTCTGACTTTGGGGTGTTTGCTTATGCTTCTCGACCAGTGCCTCATTGCATCCACCCCTGTCGGCATTTTCGCGTTATACCAGTGGACCCTCAAAGACTCCTGGTTATCAACTCTACTTTCGGTATTGCTATTTCTTGGGGTATTCGGCTACCTCTTGTTTTGTGTTTTCCGTGTTGTCCGTCTCGCAATTCGTGCCACGCCCTACGCGTTGTATACGAAGCCCAAAACCATCACCGCATACGGCCCTCTGTTCGCTCTTTATCGCCCAGAGAGGTATTTCGCGGGGATACCATTTCTTATCAGCATTCTCGTGAAAGCCATCTTCACTGCCTTCGCCCATGCGAATGGAGAGGTGCAGGTCATTGCCATCTTGGTGATCGAGTGTGCGATCTTCGCATACCTTCTGTTCCTGAAAGCTCACAAGACGAGAGGAGCCGACATTCTCGCGACATATTTGGCACTCACTCGTGTCGTATGCACGGGTTTGCTGATCGCGTTCATACAGAGGCTCAATGTCGGTGCTATTCCTCGCGTAGTGATTGGCATTGTCACTGCCATCATTATCTCTGTTGCTGTCATCGTCATGTTCGTCAACACTCTCATCAATCTGAATATAATAAAGGTGCCCGCAAGGTTTAGAAGATGCAAAGCACCATCGTCCGATGCATCGACTCTAGAGAAGGGAGGCAACGAACAGGATGTGGCAGGACGACCTGGAAATCCTACTCCTGAACGAAGTATCCCGTTAGATCCGAATCTCAACCAACCATATCCAGAAAGCTCCTCGGAGAATGTCTCGGATGATCACAGTAGCTACTCCGAGGAGTCGGGCTCTACGACTCTCGGGTCACTCTTGCCGCATCGTTGGTCATTCCAACCATCTTCCGGATCACAATCCCGCCCGCCTTCACAATCACAATACTCATCGACCACTGCATCATCGCCTCGCTATTCACACCCTCCTTCACCACTCTACCCACAATCAGCATCACACAGTAGACACCCAACGATCGATGAACACGGACCCATGGCATTTTAAATGTTTCCCATACTCTTTGTTTTCATGCATCCGCCATTGCATTCCCACAAGTGACATCTCATTTCCTACAGTACAGCTGTTTGCAGGACATTTTCTCACTATCATTGCATCCGTTCGACGCTTTAGATATCGAGTTACACTTACCATACTGTTAGTTGTTTCTGATAAACACATCTTATAAAGGATCGCTTTCAATCTGTTGTATCCTTTACGCACATAGCTCCGAGTCATCTATATAATAGAATGACTATATTCAACTTTGTTGGCCAGGGAGGTATTCTGTAAGATGCGTGTCAGTGATCACTCGACAAATCTCTCAAGACGAGCTGAGATCGATCGTGCTTGCGACCCTGAATCTGACAATAAGTTGAAACCCCGCACTTAACAAAAATGAAAGCAAATATTAGGCATTTCCCTACTGACACAAATCTTAGTGCCGACTTGTATTCTTGCCTTCAAGTAGGCTGTACTTGGCACTTTGGAAGCACTAGGTACTATTTGCCCGCCCGGCTTTGCAGTACTATCGATTACCGGGTTTGCCACTAACGCGTTACGTTTGTCACGTCACGCGTCGCGCCAAAGAAACGCGCCAATCCAAGTCGACGCCTGCAGGGACCTCCTTGAGCAACCACCATGCCTAGGGCAAAAAGCGCCTTGAGAGACAAGAACAAAAGGCTCACCGATTTTTTCACTCCGAGATCCTCAACGTCTGCTTCGGCCCCGGCGACGTCGTCTAATCAGGATGGATCAGTGTCGCCCACAGCGCGCAGAAGGCCAGCAACGCGAACATCAAAAACTGCCATGGATTGCGAGTCTTCCGTAAATTCTAGTGAGCCTGCGTTTGGACACGCTTTTTCCATGAGCTTATTGCCTCCAGGGGTTCCTTCGGGGGTGCGAAGCACGTCGGGGATGACAACGCGTAAGCATGCGCGTTCACCTGATGGCGTCAATATCAGTACACCCCCTCAACCTCCTGTGAAGCTCAAGTCTGCACTGCTTTCTGACCGCCCAAGAGCCGTCGTCTTCGTCGCTTCGCGCTCTCCCTCTCGGAACTCAGCTCAGAGGCCGAAACCAGTGCAAATGCACAATACTTTGGTAACATCTCCTTCGGATTCCAGTAAACAAGTTGTTTACAGTAGTCAGTCTGACGAGGCGGAGCTTGCTCTCCCCATACCAGAATCCCACGGCCTCGGAAAGGTTGTAGAAAGCGTCCAGACATGGAGACGGAAGACGGTCGACTCTCCTAGTCCTTCTTCGCCGCGCCTAACCGAGGATGCCATGGATGTGGATTTACCTCCGTCGTCTCCTATCCGCAGCTCGCCCTTAACCCATGTTTCGAATGCCTCTCCCCCTACCCCTATTGGTTCTGCGGCGACGCCCAGCAGTAGCACTGCTCTTCAGACACCTGTCGTTGGTTTTGCACGTCTTCCTTCTTCGCCCGACACAAACGAATTATCTCCTCTTCCTCCTACTCCAAAACCACTTGATCCGGAGGCCAAGACTGCCAAGCTTATTGCAGAAATCAAAGCAAGGGCATATGCTACCAACCAATCCAGTGATGACGATCGACCTCTTGCCTTTCGTGAACTCGAAGACAGCGATGACGGTGATATTATTGATGAGCTTCCTCTGGCTAGTAGGGCAAAGCAAAGAAGGTAAGGTTTCCTGATTTTGGTGAGCCAAGCTTTGAGCCCCAGTTTTTGTCACGCAGTTCCGTATTTCCTACGCCACGAACCGGAAATGACATGTTTTCATCACCATTGTCGAGTGTGCCCTCGACTTTCAACACGACCATCGGTGGCAGGACTCCGGATGGTTCACCACTACCGCAACCGACGCGAACATCTGCAAGAACTCGCAAACCAGCACCAGCCTTTCGTCTACCCACAACAATATCAGAATCTTCACCCTTTGTTGGCAAGACAAAGCCTCCACCATTAAATCCCAAGAAACCACGGGCAGTCAACCCTTTGAAAGCTCTTTTGCGCGAGAAGCAGTTGCAAGACAAACAAGGTACCAGTTGTGCCGCCCTTCGTCTCGCAGAAGAAGCCGTCAGGCAAGGTTATCGAGAAGCATCAGTCGACTCCGATGATGAATTCGACCCTGTGCTTCAAGTACGCCTCACAGATGAACAAGCAGCCTGGAGAGCTGTTCATGATTCTCGCAAGTCTGCCAGCCCAGTTGACCCCAGCGGTGGGGAGGATTTGATTGGGGATAGCGCGTCCAAGATGTTGGGTTCCGTTGCTGGTGAAGCTATCAACAAGATACTTGCTGGGGACAAAGGTAGCAAAGGAAAAGAATGGGCACGAAATACGGACCAGACAACGTCTCTGGGCGTTTCCCTCTGGATAGAGCACTCAGATGACGATATGGATGTTGATTCTATGTCGATCATGCCCTTGTCAGGTCATCCTATTCTTACTTGCTTAGAAGGTTTCGTTAGAGATGGTGGTATGTGTCTCTAAGCATCTAAGTTCGATTGCATGGTTAACAGCAGGTTTCTTAGATGACTCGTTGCTGGATTCAATTCTTCGTGCTGGTACGCTCGCTGCTGTTCCCAAAGACATCCTATTATCAAATTTGCCCCAACTACTTGACATGGGTAGGTTTTCTTACAATTGATCGTCTTGTTGCTGACTGTCTTCGCAGCCCTTTTTGCCTCGCAGCTTTCTGATGCTCTTTCTATTGCTCTTCGTGATTTATGGGAAACAAACCCACTCAAGGTACAATTGCCTCTTAGTGCTATCCTGTTTGCATTGGTTCGGTTAGGTGCAAACCCCTCGATCCTTGAGGGGCTCGGGTCAGTTACGGAACGTGCCCAGAAGAACTACGTCTCCCATGAAACCCGCCTGAAAGCTCTCAAAAGGCTTCTTACCATTGTGAAAACCGCAGCCTTGTCAGTAGACTCTTTGGTGACTTCGATTAAAATACTCACGGAATACATCTTAGTGCCGGTGCCTTCGCTTCGCATGATGTCGCAAATTTAGTGTTGAGCCTCGTTATTGTGGGACTCGATCCACTGACGTCAAATGAACTCCGTACGCAACTAAATATAACCATGGACGTTGTCTGCAACCATGGCGCAACGGATTACATCGTGCGTAAGACTATGTCCTCTGAGTGTCACGCACCAACGTTGAACCCTTTAGCTCCACGATATTCACGAGAAGGTTCTAAACTTCTCTAGACAACTAGTTCCGATCAGTAAGGCTCGGTTGGTCTCATTTTTCGCAAGTGGAAGCGGTCGTGCAAGGCGCATTGCACAACATGTTGCGTACTGCCTCTTGGTTCCCGTTTCCATTACCCCGAATGTATGTGTTCTCCTTTCTTCCTTTTGACTGGCGATGAAACAGCGAAACACCCATTCAGCAACAGGCACCTCCTCTTGAACCACTTATACTATCAGTTTCTCCTGATGCTGGATCCTGCAAGTTATTCGACGTTGCAAATGAATCAATAGACTACGAGGATCTTAGACACTACGTCAATATCTTGTCCGTGGCTCTCGTTGAAATCGCTCCTTACGTTGAAGAAGAACGTGCGACCATGAAATCCGGGAGCGGCACCCCCGTCCCAGGGAGTCCAAGCAAGTCCAAGAAACCGCCAGTGTCACCACTAGAGCTTCTCCGCAAACTCCTTGGTGTCCTGCAGAGTAAAATTGGTGAGTATGAATTAGCACTACTAGAAGCGAAACATTCATGGCTATTGCAGTTGACACCCGTGCCGCTCATCTCGACCGTTCGAGAGCAAAAGCGGAGATACAGCGTCTAGCTATGCGTATCAACTATGAGCGCATGGCACTCATAGGTATTCGTCCGCGTCCAAGGGCATCTACTCTGAAGGCCTATTTTTCTCCACAGCGTTCATGAATCATCCACAGAGGAGACTCGCTTCCTCTTTTCACAGGTCCATGCATTTGCAATAAACATTCGTTTTATCGCTGTGTTGTTTCCGTGTTCGTTACAACCTATTTTCTTTGCTAATTGGTCTGTAGTACATATTATCTTAATTCTCCCATGCCCTGCTAGTAACATTCATATGGTATTCAGTCAATTATAGATTTGCGAAAAGTGTTTTACTCCACCCGCTGTACGTCACGATATCTTGCGCTTTATTCACCAACCTACAAAATGACAGTGTACAATTCTGAGTTCCCTTCAGTGCACGTACGGAGACTTTATCTTTTGAGTGGATTGGGACAAAGACCTTTGAACCCGCAACACTGGCATTTCCACTGACATGGTGAATAATAGTTTACAGGCTAAATAAGATCGAGTTCAATATCCCATACGGGGCTCGGTTCGCGGAATGGGCTGTCTGCAGGTAAGAGCGCTTCCTTCTCCTTTCCCTTGTCATTCGCGCCCGCGGGTGGTATTTCGTTTGCCGAAGAAACCGGATTATGGGGCTGGGATGCCACTTGACTGCCAAGCGAGAAGGCCGCACTCGTCGACTGATTGCGAAACGGCTTCTCGAACGCATCCCTTATTCTTCTCACCTTAACCTGACCAAATCCAGGCAATGTTTGTAGTTTGTCAGCGGAAGCCTTGCTGATATCTGCAAAACTCTGTTCGCGGAATCAAGTCACGAAAGAAGAATCCTGGCGTATAACATACACCGAGAGACGTGTGGAGTGTTTCAACATCAGTCTTGTTGACTTTGTTGATGCTGGTAAGCGCAGTGCGCAGCTGGGAATTATAATCTTTGTCGACACGCTCCTTGATGAGGTTTGGTGGCTTGTGTTCGAATTGTTTGAACGTCGCAATGTATTGGCCGGCTTCGTCGTTGCTTGCGAGGGCGAGGTCAGAGTGGATGGGTGCACGAGGCATGGGCGTACCTCCATGCTACGATGACCGTGAGATTGTTTATCAAACACACCTGTGGTGACTGTCCATAGCAAGTTCAAAGAGAGGGGCAGCACGTTACTTTGGTGAGCTCTCTGATTAACTCTTGGTGTTCGGTCTGGTGATGATGTGAATAGGCACCAGGAAAGAAACAGAGCTTACTTACGACGTCACACATGATAAGGAGTATCCTAAGGTTGTACGAGTGTCCAAGCTTCTCGATTCGGGCGTGGATGTACTCGGGATGAAGTCGGTGGTACTTTAGACTGACATGTCGATCAGAACACGACACTAGTGCAACAAAGAAGAAACACACCTAAGAAATAGTATGCACGTCGTGCGACCAACCTGGAAATCGGGGACAATGTCTCCAAATTCTTTACCCACATTGCGAATGCATTCGAGAACTGGGTTCAAGCGCTCAAATGACGTCAGTAAGTCAGACGTTGGGTCCAGTGAGGGAGCTCACCTGGTTTGAGTTGGCGATGATGTTGTTTCCGACGCCGGGTTGTACGACGGGCGGCTTTGCTCTGGCCGTGACGGTGACCATTCCGGTTTGTGGCAGTGCTCGTTAATCGCGTTAGATTTAAGCAGCGACTGGCAGCCGTTGCTCTCACCCATGGACAAGTACTTGCCCCATCACGCTCAGCTAGGAGCAGTTGAAAGGCCACAGACTCGCAAGAACA
Organism: Boletus tomentosulus; assembly: GCA_038092475.1. Lineage (NCBI taxonomy): Eukaryota > Fungi > Basidiomycota > Agaricomycetes > Boletales > Boletaceae > Boletus > Boletus tomentosulus. The sequence goes on from JBBPQH010000149.1 coordinate 6,755, forward strand.
CGTTCGCGCGCGTCGTTACCCTCTGCAGCGCTGCCGCTGTCGTCTGGATATGGTCTGCTTCTCGCTACACACTCGTGACCAGGAATCCCGTCAAGTTGCCCATTCACGCGGAAGACACTCTGCAGAAATGCAGTATGCTTCACGTGCGACCTGGGCCACCTGCAGACTTTCCGCAGAGAACCCAATCTGATCGTTTCGTCGATGGTACACGCCCGACGTTGCTTAGAAACGCCTCTGTGTGGACCGGAGATTCATCCCATTATGAGATCTACGGTGCAGACATCCTGTTGCACAAGGGTATCATAAAGTTCGTAGGGCATGTCTCCGAAGATAATTTAGCAGAGTATGAGGATCTCCTCATGGTTGACGTGGGCGGGAGTTGGGTAACCCCAGGGTGATCTCTTCCTGTCTACCCAATGTCGCGTCTCTAATATTTGTCTGTCACAGGATAGTGGACATGCATTCTCACCTTGGGGTTGGTAGTGTTCCCGAACTTGGTGGATCGGATGACACTAATTCGCTTAAAGGTCCTTCCATTTTCTTCGTCCAGTGCTACTTAGCGTCCAGCTGACGGATTTTAGGACCCATCGTACCGTGGATGCGAAGCCTGGATGGGCTTAATACTCACGATGATTCATATCCGCTTGCTATATCCGGGGGTGTCACGACTGCCAATATTCTACCTGGTTCAGCTAATGCAATTGGTCTGGTTACTCTCAGTTTATTGGACAAGGCATATTCTTACTCGAGATATAGGAGGACAAGCATTCGTGATCAAACTACGCCCGACTGAAGAGCGATCTCCCTCGTCTATGTTGCTCGAACCTCCTTATACCATCAATGATACCCGTGTCGACCCCACCCTGCCACCTCGCTGGAGGCAGATGAAGTAAGAATATCTTGTGACCTAGCTGTGATATCTTCGTTTACCTTTTGCCTACAGACATGCATGCGGTGCGCCTTCCCTGGCGAGACGTAACGCCTTATTACTGATGATCTGAAACTGTGCAGGAGAAAATCCCAGTACGTGCTTACCTCAAACATGAAGGAAGATATGACTTATGATCTCTTTGTAGGCCGTGTGTATGGCAATACCCGCATGGATAGCCTCTGGGCGTTCCGCCAAGCGTAAGGATCATGCGAATTACTGAATGCGTCTTGTGACACAATATCGTCTGCCAGTTATGATACCGCCCGCAAGATCAAAGAAAGCCAAGATACCTACTGTGCGAAGGCCTTGGCTGGTGAATGGGAGGGTCTCGGCGATTTCCCTGAAGACCTCCAGTGGGAGGCTCTCGTCGACGTTCTCAGAGGTCGCGTCAAGGTATTTGGTACACCGCATGGTGCCCATTACCCTCTGCTAACTCGTGGCTCTCGCTAGGTCCATACCCACTGTTATGAAGCAGTTGATCTTGACGACTTTGTCCGAGTATGTTCCACGTCGAACGTGATGCAAGAGATGCATTAATTTGTTACCAGCTTACAAACGAGTTCAAGTTTCCCCTTGCTGCTTTCCATCACGCACATGAGAGTTACTTGGTCCCCGGAACTCTCAAGCGAGCCTACAGTATGTTGTCTTCATTTCTGTGTACTACTTATAGAATTGCATTCAGACAACACACCGGCTGTTGCTTTGTTCGCAACCAACGCTAGGTATAAGCGAGAGGCTTACCGAGGCTCTGAGTTTGCTCCGCGCATCTTGGCGGAGAATGGTATAGATGTGGTGATGAAGGTGCTACTAGTCAATTATGTGTTCCCTTACGTGGGACTGATATGTTTTCAGAGTGACCATCCTGTGTTAAACTCCCGGTTCTTGCTTTTTGAAGCCCAACAGGCGTACTACTACGGCCTTTCCGCTGATCTTGCCCTCTCCGCTGTCACTTCCACTCCGGCTAGAGTCCTTGGCCTAGACCACCGCGTCGGTTTTATCCGTGAAGGTGTGCCTGGTTGAACTGTTTGAAATTTACCACCCTGACCAACTGATCTTGTGAACAGGATATGACGCAGGTGAGGAGGTCGCCAAGGTGGCTGGGCAGTGCTAACCCATCATTCGCAGACATTGTGATATGGGATAGCCACCCATTGGCTCTAGGCGCAACACCCAAGCAAGTTTGGATTGACGGTATTACTCAGCTTGAAAACCCCTACACTGTCGAGAAACCCTTTACATTCCAGTCGCTCCCATCTATACCCGATTTTGAAAAGGGAGCGAAGGCGGCCATTAAATACCATGGGCTTCCGCCTTTATCGCCGAGCCTTGCAAAGGTTGATACCGTCGTGTTTACTAACGTTAGCAGTGTATACAAAAGGAGCTGGCCTGGCATTCAGGAGGAATTGAGTGTTCGTGACGATGAACCAGGAGTAGTCGTAGTACAAAGCGGGGAAATTTCATGTTTTGGATCTCAAGAAGGTTGCCTTGGATCTATCAGATTCTCAGACCAAACCTTTGAATCTTTTGATCTTCAAGGTGGCTCAATCTGGTGGGTGTGTGCTGTTATCGAATAGCATTTATTCATACGTTTCTTTCTCAGCCCTGGATTGGTGTCCTATGGTTCGCCCCTTGGTCTGGAGGAGATCCAGGGCGAAGAGTCTACGCATGACGGCGCAGTACTCGATCCGCTATCAAGTGTTATTCCAAAACTTCTAGTGGGCAATGAGGTTATTTTGGCCGTTGATGGTTTGCAGTTTGGAGGTCGCGACACCTTGTGGGTTTTCTGTGTTCAATGCTGTGTTCTGTATGCTGAGACGTTAGCAATTAGACTTGCATACCACGCAGGTGTGACGTCGGCGATCACGCCTCCGACATCCTATGGGTTCGTCTCTGGCCTAAGTACGGCATTCTCAACGGGTGCGGCACACGCATTACAGGAGGGTGCCGTCGTTCAGGATATAGCTGCTTTGCACGTCAATATTGGCCATTCAATATCCTCCACTAGCGTGAGCACTCAGATTGGTGCCTTGCGTCACTTGTTACTGGACGCCACCAGTGGAACTCCATTTTACCGTGCTGCCAAGGCAAGTTGCTTCGAAGTGATTCTTGATTCTACTCTTGTGTCTAAATACACCCAAGGGAGAGATCCCGCTCGTCGTCGAAGCGCAAAGCGCTGATATTATCGCGTCATTGATCAAGCTCAAGAAAGAGGTTGAGACCAGGAAAAACGTTGAGCTCAAGCTCACCTTGGCCGGCGCTGCTGAAGCCCACTTACTAGCTACACATTTGGGCGAGGCAAAGATCGGGGTTATCTTGACACCGTCCAGGCCATTCCCCGAGTCGTGGGAGCAGAGGCGGATGTATGTACTCAATCTCTCTGATGTTGCCAAACTGATGGAATGGCCCCAAGACTCCCAGGCCCACCATTGACCGAAGACACCGCGATTACTACGCTGCTTGCACATGGTGTCAAGGTTGGAATCGGTATCCTCGAGCAATGGAGTGCTCGCAATACCCGCTTCGATGTCGCATGGGTTAGTCCTCTAGCTTTGATTTTGTTCCCGTACTTCATGACTCATTACTTTGTAGGCCGCCCTGGAAAGCAATGGTCGAATTTCCAAATCGGAGGCTCTCGCGCTTGCATCGACCAACCTAGAGGAGCTGCTCGGGGTGCAGTCCTCCGCCTCTTTATCGGGAGACTTTGTTGCCACTGTCGGCGGCACAATTCTTGACCCACAAGCCCAAGTCGTAGGGGTGATCTCTTCGCGCAGACGCGCTGTGGAGTGGCTCTGAATTATTATTTACTTATTGCACAAGTAGGAACGGGAATACAAGACTATTAAAACAAATGGTCGGAGGAGTATGATGTGCTATGCTTTAGGTCTGGCCAGTTGCTGTACTTGGTCGCGGATCAATGGAAGGGCCTTCATGATGGTCTTGATTGGTTTGACTTCTTCTGCAGGTGTGTGTCAACGTGGAGACCAGGTGCGAAGCGGAAGTGTAGATACCAATTTGCAAGATTCGTCCATGTCGTCTGAGAATCTTGTTGTCTGCAGCAAAGGCTGGGTGTCGAGGATGTACAACGACCATGGAATTCTGGTGGCCAATCAGCGTTTGGGAAACAAGGACAACAAAAGGTTACCTTTGAATACCACGTCCGCAGAGTTTCAGAATCTTTGGGTATCAGAGGTATTTTCCCCGTTCCGATGACTTGGACGACGAGATTGACGTATTTGATCATATTGGCCCCTGTCACATCTCCCTCAGATAACTGCGACTGCCTTAATATGTCCAACCTACGTCTGGCGATGATCATGTCCATCAAGGATTGGCAACCCAGACCGTGACCGATCAGGATAATGCATGTGGCGCTCGACAATCTTCACAGCGAGGAACGAGTCAAAAAAGGGTCATGTAAATGAATGGATATACGTTTGGTAACTCACTGGACATAGTTGTCCCAGATGTATATTAAGAGATCTCTTGCTGGACTTTCCGCGGCTTTGGGGCGCTGCCATAGACAAACTTAATCAAGGATGGACAGCATTTTTCGTAGCCGATCGTACCAGTAATGTGGGCAGTGCTGAGGCTGAAAATGGCTTGGGAAAGAGATTGACGTCAACCAGTGCATAATTTTCACTCTTCACCCAAGCAATGAGCTCCTTTGAAAAATCGATCTGTAGGAGATATTGGTCACGATAATATGGGTCAAAAAATAGAAATGTACAAGATATGAATGTTCCATGTTGACATCGCACATGGGGCGACCGTCCAATTCTACGCGAAGATTTCCACTGACGATCAGACTTAGCGAGGCACAGCAAAAGGTCAAAGTGTACAAACAATTCATGAACGAACATGACAATCGTCTTGTTCTCAAGCAAGTCGTCTCTTGAAGCAACGTCATCACGCAAAATACGAGCGACTTTCCAGAAGAGTACTTACGTGCACATCACCTGTGAACCGTAGCGTTCTTCGTAGGCAGGCATCAATGGCACTTGTAACATTTTATGTTGCGAATACAAAAAGTGCTGTCTGTGTCCTTTGAGAATTTCCGGGATCGAAAAAGTGATCTCGTCCAGTTCTGCACAGAGGTTGAGTATGCCATGATTATAGGGAATGCAATATACGTACCTTCGCGAGGTTCACAAGCCTTTGGACTGATGCTCTTCCAGTACTTACTTTGTTCAAGTGCCACTTGCCACACGGTTTCTGTACCAGCTTCAGAAGCCATCATCGGAGGTAACTCTGGAGGAGCGTCCCCAAGCAAAATGCGGGCAACCGCTAGCGCAGAATTTGATATAGATTCAAGGTTGTAACCACCCTTGAGATGCAACGAGGCATGCCGTCAGGACACCACGCGGAAACCCGAGTTAGTGGCACACCTCTAAAGCGACAACCATTTTACCGCCAGCCAGACTTGCTAGCATATGAGTCATGTGTGCGTACCCAGTGGGTGTCACATGGCATTCGCCCAAATCATCACCATCTGCTGCATCAAAACCAGCCGAAACTGGAAGAAAGGAGTGTGTTGTCAATGTGCCAAGCAAGGAAAATTTCCTGAACACACCAATCACCAGTTCGGGCGCAAACTCCAACCCGATTGGCATTACAATTTGCTGAAAGGCATGGATATAATCAGCATCTGTCATGCCGTTCGTGGGCCACGGAACGTTGACAGAACTAATGTCCGTCAGGAATTTTCTTGTGTGTAATTGCAAGGACATACTAGCCAAGACCTGGACCTTCTCCGCAGGACTCCAAACCGCCAAAAGGACCACAAGGATAAAACTGGCCACGTTCAAAGCGGTGTATGGATATGTACAACACGCTCGGATCGTCGTTGAAGGCACGCTGGGTACCGTTTCCTAGTCAAAGTGAGTTGTTTAAAGCGGATAACGACGAAAGTATTTACCATGGTGCACATCCCTTGAGCAGAGTGTCAAGAGAATTTATGCGTGGCATATAACCGATTGACCTACCAGTCTAGTATCAATATACGCTTGATTGGTGTACATAATTGAACTACTTTTGCTGCGACAGCAACGTTGTTAAAGAAGCAAAAACCCATGTGCTCATCAGGCTCTGCGTGATGGCCCGGGGGTCGCACGATAGCAAAAGCCTTGTTTAGATGACCTTGAGCCACTTTCAGACACGATTCAATGACACCACCACAGCTCAGCTTGGCGGCGCGGGTGGTGCCGTTCATGACATAGAGGGACAAGGATTCGTAGTAACTTTCCGAATCAGTAATGTCTTGTGCAGCCATCGCTGGAGGGGTGAAGAGACTCGCGTTATAAGTCTCAGGGTTTCGTGAAGGAGCAGAAGCTGAGTGCATTTCGAGCACTCACATTGAATTGCGAGGACCTTGTCCCAGTGCTCCTCGGTATGTACAAGGAGTGCCTCGTTGCGGAGTACAGGTCGAATTGGGATCTGTTTCATTTTTGCGATCAAGTTGGCGCCTCTGAGGGTGTCGTATATCTTGGTGATACGGCCGGGTTGTTCGGGATGGCCGTGATTCGAAACGTGGAGAAGCATATCCGAGGAAAAGACATAACCGACGGTGAAATTTGGTGAACGGAACGGTTCTGACTGGGCACGGCGGGGCGGTGGACTTGCTGGACGCTGTGGTGCGCGCACTGGAGCAGGTTCATGCCCGTCGACGTCCATGGCATCATTCATTGTTGTTGGCGGTGCGGTATGTTGAAACTCCGGTCTCACTGATCTCAGGCTCGAGGTTGTGTGCGGCGATGCGGAGGCTCAGGGCATCGCCATAGAGACCCTGCAGGCTTTATTGCAGCATTGCGGGCCCAGTTCTGCCAGGTTTTCCAGTTTTCCCCAATGCCCGCCTTGAACGTCAAAGCATGGCTGTTCCGTTCCAGCTCGTTTTGCTGCTGTATACCAGTTCGCGCTGGATTCGTACTCATGTCTGTACTCACATTTCTTCTTTCCGGGGCTATATCAGTCATCTTATGGTTCGAGATTTCCCGTACGTTTTCTCTCCATTACACCGCCATCTCAATTTTACCAATATGCCCCAGATTCCTACGAGCTCTCCGCAAAGGAACGCGTGGCTTTCATTTTGACGGGGACCGTCGAAACTCTCTTGTTTTTCGCATCTATGGTCGGGTACGCCTGTCTTATAAACCCCACCTGCACAAGTGCTTACCCAGCTCCGTTTGGCAGCTTTATCGGCGTTGTCGCACGGAAACAGCTGTTCGTCATGATCTATGCCTATTTCCTCTACTTCCATTTTGTCCTCAATGTCATCGTCGGCATATACTTCCTCGTAATCGTGCGCAAAAGTAATCGCCAAGAGCTCGTCGACTCCTGTTCAAAAGTGTTTGTGGACACTTCTATGGAGTCGAGTTGCGCCCGCCTCATGAGTGTTTCAACATACGTGTTCATAGCGATCGTTGCAGCACTGCTGCTCATAGAGCTATGTTCGTACTCTTCTCCTCTTGGTTCTGCACTTACTGACCCTTGATTAATATCAAGACGGGACATTGATCGCCATCCGGTACGTGTATCGCTTGCGGTCGCAGAAGCGAGACGACCGGTCACGACGCTTGGGCTATTTCCACGCCCTCTTTGGCCCGCCTGACTCGCTGAACTCTGGGCATGCGCGCCAAGCGAGTGATAATATCGAGTTGCTCCATTCGCAGCAAAGCTCTGGTGATCCACTGAGTTCTGAGGACGCTGTTTTTGATATCCGACCGCCAAACTATATTCCCGTGTCCACGCACGACCGTGATTTGCCTTTAAGCCCACCTCCCTTGTTGGATAGCTCCCCTGGCCGTCGCGTCCGTGCATTACCACCCCGCCCATCTATATCAACCATCGCGACAAAAGCGTCCAGCCACCCGCCGGAAGTAGCCGCTCATCCGGAAATGCTACCAAACCCCCACAATCCCTCGGGCCAGCTCTCTAATGGCATCGAACGACCATCTCCAGGGAGTTCGGATGGACCCCATTCTGTATATACTTCGGATCTGTCTACGAGTGCTCACGTTGCTGTGATGGACCACGCTTCTTACATGAAGGCTGTATTCTCCAATGCACCACCTACGCCAAAACATTCCCAAAGACTGCTACGATGATATAGGACGTTTTGATTTATTAGATCGATGACATGGACATGGAATGTATCATATGTATCATACGATAATTTCGTAGGCAATATGTACTGCCAACAGAGCCAAACACCCTCAGTCAAGTCGTGTGCAGCAAGTCAGTGCGAGCTCGGCTTTCTCGTCGACGACGTACGCAGCGACGACGAGCTCAGCGGCGGGACAGACTAGATGTCATGCACAAGCGCCATGACGTTCAACGACAACACATTATCGATTCTGTTGGTGTTTTGGTTCATTTACCTGTCGCCGAAATGTGCTCACTGCGGGAATTAACTAGCTGGACAATCTCATATTCCAGCTCTACGCACTCTCCTTCTTCCTATCACCCACATTGCTGCCCTTGGTGTGTAGAGTCGCCAGCCAGTTTGTCTTCTACAAGCCTCGTGAGCTCGATCCCAAGTTGTCCTTGCGTGTCTGGTTCCTCCTCCTCTGTCTCTCCAATGTGCCAAGTTTCTGGTCTCATGTCCGAGACGGTGCAACAGAAAGCCGCGCCGTCATTCTTGACTTTGTCGGGATGGGTCTGTATTCTGTTCAACCGCACCCGTCGCCCTGCTCACACCTGCACAGGATATCTCCCATCCAAGCTGCACCTTGTATTGCTCGATACCCTCATCCTTTGTCTTCAGATGCTCCTCACCATCATCTCCTTCGAGATCTCGCTTCGCTCGTCTACCATGTCCGACCCCGAATCCAGTGCTATCCCATTGTCACCCGCCTTGTCACCATCCCCAACACCTGCCCTGGAAGTAGACCATGATGACGACGACGACGATCGAAAATATTCACACCATCATACACCCATAATGATCATAGATCTCCGCTTCCGGCACCTCATGAACCATCTGCGAAACCCCATGCCGCTCGCGCCGCGCACGGACTTGATCACCCTCCCTCTGCCGAATACCACCCCGACGCCTCTTTCCATACAGTGGAGGGCTGTTGTAAGGCGGCGAGAAGAGGCGAGACGCCGGGTGTCAGATCAGTCCGACCCGACAGAAACTGTCAACAGTCCAAGCGCAGAAGACTTGAGGAGAATACCGGGGGGCATGTCCATCGAGTAGAATTCCTATAGCCTGGTTATCTACTGTAATCTCCACACTCGGTCCCTGCAACGATATAACCAGCCTTGGCGCTCGTTACCAGTTGCGCTTCATCTGTGTTGTGTGAGTGAGCAGACACGTCGCACTTCCTCAAGACATACCGCTTTTCGCAAACACTGCCCGAATTTCTCGAATTCTTGTTTACAGCAATCTTTGTGAACATCAGTGTATGTCGCAGCGATGCACTTTCCGTAGGCTGTCGCTTCCGACGAGCAAGTTGTAGTAGTGTGTAGAGCAAAGCGTTTCAGCGGGCTTGGTGACTTTTGCGCAGACTGCATGACGGTGTGGAGTAAGCCGAGCCTAATGCGCGCGTTCGCGCAGTTCACTCCTTCACTTGCCACTTGCTGGCACTGTGCCAGGGTTATAAACCTCAACGTCTAGCTTGAACCCAATTCCACTCCTTCTATTTCTCGCCCCGCGAACATGCTGAGGGCGTATCTCCTGGTTGCTTGTGTCTGCGTGCTCATAGCCTCGGTCTTCTACCTTTTCTACTTCAACCGCCTTGTCGCGGCTGCCATTGGGCTATTCCTGAGAATCAGGTACTGGAATAAGGGTGAATCCAGCATATGGGTTCAGATTGGTGAGTACTCCGCGCTCGAACAGCCTTACCGACACAAACCATGCAATGTATCAGGGTCTATTCACTTTTCGATACTCGCTGGCAGGATCCTTCTCAAAGATGTGCTCTACCACTCTAGCAACCAGACCATCAAGATTGTCAAAGCGCAGGTTTCCTGGAGATACTGGCTGCGTGTGCCAGCGACTGGGGATGACTTAAATCGCGCGCATGTTGGTGCAGAGGAATGTGCGACCATTTCATTTGGTGTCCTCGCGCCAGAATTAGCTGACGAACACCCTGGCAGTCAACCGGACGTATGCGCTTCCTTCATGCCGCATCAAGGTTTCTATCCACGGATTCGAGTGGTTTCTGTACAACAGAACTGCAGCATACGATCATATCCTTTCTCAGATGCGGGCCAAAGCACCGTCCGTCTCCGAACAACCTGAAGGTGGGCGCTATTTTTCCCGTACTTCAGGATTGGAGGGCAAGTACATCGTTCCATTTGGTGACTATCTCCTAAAAATCCCGTTAGGCCTATATCCTCCATCTGGATTAGCCAGCATCAAGCCGCCGCCTATCATTCATACCATCATAAATTGGGTTAAGCGGCAAATGCCATACCTCGATCCCAAGGACTTGCTGCCAATATCCATCGAGATATCTAGATTGGCCATTGTATGCGGTAATTCATCAACTCCGAGCCTCATGGTCGCCGAATGCCATAGGGCAGACGGTACATTTGGGATCGTACGGGTATGTTGCCAGTCACCCGTCGGGGTTGTATCGTATGCTTCGCTGATATGTGATCTAGGCAAAATCCAAATGTGACCTTTACAAGCAACTCTTGAACTTTAGGTTCCAGAATACTCTTATCCATCTTGTAGAAAACGAACACTACTTGGGATCTATGACCAACATGGGCCATGCTATTCGAGCGCAAGCGGAAACATCTATGTCAGTAGCCAATGTCTGTTTTTTTTGTGGTCGTCTGACAATCTGTAGTTATGCCGATCGCATCCCACTCAACTATTTATCATTCGGAGTATTCTTGAAGATGTGGAGGGGAATTAGGCTGTACTCGGCGTTGTTTTCTCCCAACCATCTCGCATCCAGCGGGTTCAAGGGAAAACCACCTGTGCCTAGCAAGAAGAGTTTGGATGAAAGCAACTTTGTCGGTGGTGACTTCACAAAACTCGAATATGCAATTGAGCGACGGATTGTAGAGGCTCCAATGTTGGAACTCTCATATTACGCGGACGTCGTGGGCGAAGTTCCCGTCGAGTTTGATGGACCGAAGGGGATGGGGTTAGAGTCGTATGACATTGGGAATGGGGATTTGCCCCCTGAATGGGGAATCGACCTGGTTATTCGCAACGGCGTGTTACGGTACGGTCCATGGGCAGATCGACAGCGGTGAGATTCTCGTCGTTGGCACGTTACGCGGCCTCCTCATAACCTGTCTCAGGGCTCACCTTCAACGAACTTTTTTTCCTCCTACCTTTCATGACGTGGATGTATCTCAGCGCCTTAAACCCGGGGATAAACGGATATGGACCGCAATGAAGATCTTTATCGAACTGCGCGAATCAACCACTTTAAACATCCCATTTCGCGAAGCATCAAAGAATTGGCAATGGGACGGACTTGCGGATATCCCGAAATCGCGGATACGAGAACACGCTTCCCTCCACGTTACTGCTGGGGATAGCTCTTCAGTCAGCTTTCTTGTTCCCATGGTCATAGGGCCGGACGGATATGAGTCTCGGTTGGAAGTGCATCTCGACACCATCGAGGTTACATCGAGTCTGAATGACATCAAAGTTGTCAGCGCGGAATCTTGTCGAGTAAGTTGGTCTGGCCGCACATATTATACGTTTAACTTGACCTTGTATAGGTTTCTGCAGCGCTCCCCGCCCCCCTGAAATGGAATGCGGAACGTCACTGGTCGTTCACTGTCTCCCTGCGGCAGCCAGTCATCTTTCTTTTAAGGGATCACATCAACATGATCACCGACCTTTCTCGCGACTGGGCTACCGGTCCACCCACGGAATGGCACCATTTTGTGCCAACTATCTATTCACTAGAACTTCATTTGCATCATTTTGATATAAACCTGTATGCCAACGATCAGAACATTATTGACAAGCCCTTGATCAAGGACGAGAACAGTGAGTGCATCGTCTTTCTGGTGTCCATTGTCGTAATGACGTATTGTAAGCTATGGTCAACTTGCAATCTCCCCGGCTTCGGGCAACTGCGACGATTCCGTCGAACGTGTATCTCCCAGAAGCCACGACCATCGCTTTCACGGTTGATGCGCCAGAGTTCTCCGTCTCCATGTGCTTGCCCAAGTGGAATACCCAGTTTCTCTATGGCCAGGGCAAGGATTGTCGCATTCTACAGGCAGGCAAATTCCGTATAGATGGTACTCATCATTACTGGGCGGAAGTCCACCCAGATAATATCGAGCAACTTAAAGTTGCCATTTCGGTACGTCACTTGTCTACAAGCATTCTTACGTCTACGAATTTGAGAACAGGCCAGTGATATCTCCATGAAAACTCTGGGCTGGGCGATCAGATACTTTATGGTGTTACGTGACAATTACTTTGGCGCCTTTACCCACTTCTCTACACTGACGGAGTATCTTGAGAAACGACGCAGGGGTGAAATAGGTGACCCTATTGAGAAGAAGTGGCGTCCGGACAAGGTGAGTATGCACAACAGGGAGTGAGCTGTTTTCTTGAAAGAAGTACAGACAAACGTGCTTCAAGTTGAATTAAGTTTGAACGTTCAACGTGGATCTTTGCTACTCCCTGCCAGCTTACCTGGCTTTGAGAGGTACTCGAGTATGGCGACCGCAAAAGACAATGGCACCTCGTTATTCCTTTCTTTTCCCGAACTACAACTCCATCTTCGATTGCACGATTATTTTATGGGTGAGTGACAACTACGGTATTCACAGATGGACATCTCATGTCGCTATAGAAATGTCGCTTAATATTGGCGAGATCAAAGGACGTATCATGGAGACATGTCTGGAAGATGAATTCTTCCGCGATAAAAGGCGACACTTCAAGGAAATGCTTGTCATCGATGGTACGTGATCATCGGAATATCTGGAGTTGCAAGCCAATTTGTCCAGGCATCGAGATCACTGCCAATAGACTTTTCGGACCGCCACCACGCACGCGCACGTATGTGTGTGTATGGGAGATTGCGCTGGGTCATGCCAAGATCTTTGCGACGCCGCTCGAAAGTCGTGTTCTACTCGCGGTCATTGACGTGTTTCAAGATCATTTCACGGACGTCGTGAATGCTCCTGCAAATGAATTCAGTCTCCCTCTTGATCCAGATTGTGAGAAGCGTTTTGTCGATGAGGCTCTTCTGATGGTTATTTCAGTGACATATTTGAAGCTTTCCCTGAAGGCTTTGAATTCCACTTGCATCGCTGGGGCGGCTGCTGTTGATTTGGACATGCCACAAGGACTTGTGTTGCACACGAACGACCTGCATGGTCAACTTTGCGGCAGGTTACTCAGTCTGAGGTTGCCTCAAGTCGCTGTAAAAGGCTTGGTCACTTCGGACACTTCCCGGAAGTCATGGTCTGAAGCTGCTGCTCTGGACTTCGACATCGCACTGGACTCATTCACTTGCCCAAAGACAAGCGACAATCCTCAGAGCACATTTTTGCATGAACAAGACGTCTTGACTCAGAGAGGCCAGTACTTGTTGGGTCAACTCACGGAGGCTCGAATTAACTTTGGGAGGAAGCCACGTGCCGCAAATCGTAGCGGACGACGTCGCCCGTCTCACCGCGTGCATCGGAATGATCTTTATCTTCCGCCACTCATCCTCCCACAGTTTAGCCGCGTGCAGAATGCCAATGTTCAGCAGCAACCACAACAACATCCCAGCCCTGTCCCTCATTGGTCTCAGCTCTCCCTCTTGTCTGAATCAGACGGAGAAAATGTATCCGAAGTGGAAAGGGATGCACGTTTGGCACGAAGTCGTATTTTTGCACCGACGGTAGCAGATTATGTGGATGACTCTGAACCATCCATTTCAGACGACGAGTCAGATGACGCCGATTTAACAGACAGCGGATCGTGGGAGAGCGAGTGGTCCACGAACCCTGGTGAGTAGTGTCCCGATATATTGGAGCCGGTTGACGATCTCCATAGATGACACCGGGAGAATACTCCTGCATCACTACGAACGCCTCACGACGCGTTATAGGGAATGCATGTTGGTTGACATATCAAGCCGAGAAGGCTCACCTTTCGTGAAGCTGAGAGTACGTACGGTCTCTCGGGGTTAGCGCGTTTGATTACATGGTATGTTAGGACCCTCCAACCGCCAAGTTCCACAGGCCCAAAAACGTCGCAAGACCATCGTCTTCGGTCCTTCCACGCAAGACGGAAATATCCAACGTTGATTCAACTTCTCTGGTTCGCATTCAGTGCAAGCAGGGCATCGAAGTTCTTGTCACTCCGCTTCTGCTTGTTCTCGCATCTCGCTTCAAGGATGAGAGTGAACGACATGTAACGTGATCTTTGTCTTTGATTGACATTCAACTCAACCTTGGGGCAGGACCTCAGCGCAGAGTTGATTTTGGATGTGATTCTTACTCGCCAATTGTCCAAGTTCGTGTCTTTGGAGAAAGGCGTCTCCTCTCCTTCGACGGCCTTTGATGTTTTGGTTCATTCTGTGCGCACGCGGGTGTTTGAACAACTTTTCTTGAACAAGGGCAACAACAGCGCACCAGGAGTTGCAGGCGGCCCTGAAGACGGCCATCCTGTCGATGTCGTCTTGCACTGTACATTCATGAATCTGCATGTCCAGGCTGTTCCACAAGCACAGCGTGCTCCGATGTCTGTCCGGGTCACCTTTGACGAGCTCTCCGTCGGGCTAGGTAGGCTGCCACCCCTCACGGGCGTCATATTCGAATATCCACAACCGGAATTCTGCTTGTCAATATACGCTTTCCAGGCGAGCCATGCACACAAACACGTCGACGTTTTTGGTGGTGATCTCACAGTCCAAATGGGGCCACCGGACTCGGAATATATAGCGTGCCTACTCCTCGCAGCCAAGAATCGTGCAGAGATGCTGTCAAGTATCTATCAAGAGTGGACAACAAGATTCTCCACGTCATCACACGCCCTCGTGCGGCATATCCTCTGGCTCACGAGGAACGATGTTCTTGTAGATCCCCTTTCCATCATTCAGCCATCATTTCTGGTTCAGCGAGGGTTGCCGCATGCTGTACGGACAAACGGCCCACTCAAATTTTGGTTCCAACTTCGTATGTGCTTACGGGAGTGTGACCTAACCTCACATATCGAACAATGGAGTGGGGATCAAGAGGTGCGACGGCTTATTAGGTCTCGCTTAGCCAGTCTCATGGTAGATTTGGACACGCCTGACGAGATGGATAACAATCCCTGGGACCTGCTGTTCCCGCCTGAAAATCCAAGGCCTGCGGAGCCATCCTCTCTTTTGTCCGCGACCTTTGGGATCAGAGCAGTCCACTTGACTCTACTGTCAACTTCCTCAAAGTCGCACAGCTACATTACAAGTTCCATGCTACGTTTTCGATATCAAACCAACCCGCTCGCTCAGTTTCACTCGACATCACATACCTCACTTCCTAAACAAACAACTCAACAGATTGCCGTATTTAGCGTTGCTGATATCTCGCTGTCTGCGTCACCTCGTCTCGTCGATTTTGCCCAGGGCGCAATTCGTGTCAAGAACTATTGGCAGAACGACACCACCCCTGATAGTCCCCCTTCTCAGCCCGCACGTCCAACATCCCAAACCATCTTGGTGGCCCATGTCGGAAACATGAACATTCGTGCTGGAGCAGAGAATCTCATCTTCGAGGTTGTGGGTTCTTCGCTGGATTTTTCTTCCACTTCTCTCATTCGCTCGGACACCGGAACGGAGTCCGCAGGCGGGGTACTCGCGTTCAAGGATGTCCAGATCCGAGCCCGATACAAGGGAGCCGATACAAGCAACTCGAAGCAAGATATCTTAGCGTCCCTAGCTTTAGCCAACGGGAGGATCAATGCAACCCAGCGACACGACATGGCATCAAGAACACTCCGGGTCGTTTTTGGACTTGAAGAAATTCTAGTCAGCGTTCCACGCAGCGCCATCCGTCTGTACCGCTTTGCGGAAGAGTGGCGAGACGACTTCCTTCCCAGTGTTGAGGCTACGGCGGAGACGCTTGTCTCGGAATTGAAACGGAATAGCATGTCGACAACGTCCAAGCCCTCGGCGCGCAGCACCGAACGATCCAAAACTGTTCTGCATGTCAACGGACGCGTTACCAGGCTAGGAGTCACGCTTCAAGTGATGAAGGGCACATGGTTGTCTTGGACCATAGAAGATACGACTGGATTCATCTCCTCGTCGCCCGCTTCACCCTCGAAAAGGATGTACGACTTCGGCCTACAATTGGGGTCGCAGGGATATACGATAACCTACAAGTCCCGCAGTGTAGAAGATTCATCTGGATCTCCCCGCGCCAAGTTCATCCTTCCTGCCCTCGCTTTGACAGGACATCAACGCAAGGGTTGTATTGAGCTACTTGGTGCCCTAGATTTTGTGAAAATCATGATCAAGCCGACGCATATAGACACCCTTCTCGTGGTTCAGCAAAAATTTGGCCAAGACTTTACAGATCTGTTGGATTTAATCCAGGAAACTCGTCAAAAACGTTCCGCCGTCTCCGAGCCCCAACGAACAATTGGATTGTCCGACAAGATCGTCGTGCACGCGAACGTCAAGGGTTTCAGACTGGGATTGGAAGGCCCTTCGTCTGTATTCCATCTAGAATGCCAAGATGTCTGGGGAGACATTGTCAAGGAAGATGATCAGTTGGAATGGAAGGTCCAACTGCGCAATCTCGCACTATCGCTGGCGCCCCGCACGGGTGTCGTCTCTCGTGAGCATGGGTTCGATCTCAACAAGAAGTCGGCCTTTGTGGTCATCGACATCACCTCGTCTGCGAATGGCCGGGACCTGAAAGTGACCGTTCCAAAAATTCATGCCGTCATGCAACCAAGCTCAATCAGCGAGCTAGGTGACTTTATTGATTATCACCAGGTATGAATCATTGCGTGGCATGGAACATCTCTAACGATCTCTAGGCCGAGTTACTTTCCAGGAGGCAACAAAGAGCTGCGGAATTGGAAGCGTTCAAGGAGAAAACGAGAAGCATTCTAAGGACTTTTGAAACACAGACCCCCAATCCCGACGTACATACGCCATCATGGCTAAGCAAGCACACCGTATTAGTGGAGGTAGAACGAATAGGCGTGGCGTTCCCTTTAGCGTTGAATCTCAGCGTTGAATCGTCGCAACGGCCCAGTCAAGATCTGGCATCTGTTCGCGCATTCTTATTCTCTGTGCGACGAATAAGATTCAGTTCTCAAAAGGGAGAAGCTGGCCAGATGAACACCAAAGAATTTTCATTCCAGTTCGTGAACCGGTAGGCTTTTCTTGTTCATGTGCGATCGCAAGCTGAAGCGCTCGCAGATTTAGAAAGCATATAGTCACAGATTTCAATGCAGATAGCCACCAAACTCACAATCGCTTGGTTTACCCTCAAATGAAGGCCCATCTCCGTTCAGACACATCACTCTCAAAGCACCAAATCTGGATCACTGCGAATATCACCGGTTTCATCCTAGATCTCGATTCTTCTATCTCAGACTTTGTTTTCTCTTTAATCGAGGTCTATAATCAAGGGAGAGAGAGAATGGCTCGTCTTGCCAGTCATATTCCGCGAGCGGCAACCCCTCAACCTGAAGAGCCGCCTATCACAATTCCTTTGGCCGATGAACAAACCAGCTCGAATATCTTTGGAGCCTTTATGTTTGAAAGTGGCGAGATTCGTGTGCACACCGAAGGGAGGCGTTGGAAGTCGATCTCTTCTGTATTCACAGACGACGTCGATGATTCTCTACCATTTACTGGCACGGAAGTGATCAAACTGCCAGTCGTGTCCGCATGGATCGAGTATCGAGCAGCCTCGAGCGTCGGTACCATCGCTCGGCCACCGCAACCATCCACCTTGATCTTCAAGGTCAAGATACATTCCAGTAGAAACGTTCTCCGGCCCACTTTGCTACCATTTGTCTCAGATATCACCGACTTCGTGCAGATGCGGATGCAGACCAGTACCCACCACGACGACCTTTCCGAACCATCTGCGATATTTGAAGGCAGTGCGCCAGCACCCTCGTCACCTTCCACCTTAGTATCAGACCATCAGGAGACCTCTAGATTGCAGATCAACTTTTCCCTCCGCATCGACCAATCGACTTTGGAGCTCACGTGCCAACCTGACGTCAACGTCCTGGCTGCCTTCCGGTGGGAAAGTGGAGGGTTTTTAGTGAGCATTTCTCCCGGCGCAAAAAGGGTAGCGTTCACTGGCTCTGTCGACGGTTTGACTGTGGGCCTGAAGCATGGATTCTTGAGTGAAGACTGCGTCAACCTAGCTGCCCGTAACCTTGCATTCTCGCTGGCTTTTGCCACGACCGAAGACTTCAGGAACAGTGACAACACGATCTCCTTGGTTGTCAGTACCGACATGTCGGGTGGCATACGTTTTTCACGTCTGCAGGACATCCTGTGCTTCAAGGCAGTATGGTTGGATCGTATTCCGCTCATTGCCTCAGAGCATACATCTCCAGAGACGTCTCGCATTATCACCTCTTCCCCGCGCGTCGCCCGTCCCGTGGTCAAGCGCGAATTGACCACAGCACTTGTCATCCGCATACGCTCAATCGAAGTCAATGTTGACCTAGGCCAGTCCATCAGTAACATCACGCTCGACATGAAGGATACCCTCATCAGCACCAAACTTTCGGAGAGTTGTCGGGAGTTGTCTCTATCCGTCTCGGATGTTGCCATCATCGCCAAAGGGAATATATCTGGACATGTCACCGTAGCGGACTGCATATTCCACACTATCAGCAGGAATAACTACGTTCTGTCGGAGTCCACTTCTGCAAGGCTGTTGGAGCTCACTATGACCAGTGGCCCTCTGAGCGCTGAGCTGGCGTCGGAGCATCAGCGTTTGCTGGTTTACCGGTCAGTTTTCTCACACCAAGTAGCGGCCAATACAATTGACTCTCTTCCCATTGCAGAGCGGATCCGATTCAAGTGGATATTCATGATGACTGGTCGCTCATATCTTCAACAATCAAGGACAGGGACCGGCCACTCCTCCTTGCATTCACTGTTCATGGCAAAGAGGTCACCGCCTTGGCTACAGTATCCACCATCCCTAAGCTCATGCTCTACGTCAACAAATTCACGGCCAACATTGCTATCCAACGGGCTGGAGCTAGTCGGGAATCAGAGGCTTTCCGTGCTACTCAAGGCCCCAAGCCAGGAAAGCCACTCACGGAAGTGGCCACCGCTTTCTTCGAGTCCGCGAGGACCAAGTTCAAAGAAGCAGAGACAGACATCTCACACCTGATTCGCCAACAAATGAGCTTTAGGCTGGATATGCTTAGACTCGTCGTCTTCCCTCGCTCGATGGCAGATACCGAGCTTGCGCAGTTCGTCGGTCGTGATGTGCACGCCAGTCTAAACCGGACCGTACAACACAGCTTGCCGTCTCGCAGAGAAGTTCATCTATCGTTCACTTCTCTGGATATCTCCAAATTCAGTCAGCTTCAGCCATTCCTGCCGTCAAACGCCACTATCCCACAGGACTCATCCTGGGTATCGTCACTCTTCAAGAACCCCCACGAGTCAAACATCGTCGGCCTACCCTCCATGAAGATGCTGATGATAACCGAAGAGTCCGTCCAAGGCTTTAAAGTCCGGCTGGTGTACGATTTCTACAGCACATTTCAAGGAAAAAATAAAAGCCCAGAAGATATCTACATCACGCTCAACATGGCGCTCTATGCATGGCTCACAGGTTTTAGAAAGAATTTGTCGAGGGAATTGGAGCAGGTACAAGGATCCACGAGCACACAGTTGAGCGGTCTTCCTGCGAAAAAAAAGGGTGTGGGGTCCAGTGCTGAGGTATCATCGGGAACCACAGCCGTACACTCTGAAGATGTCGCTGTTCCGCCGCCATCGACGAAGAACCAGGTCGGGGCGAGCATGTCCTCTGCCCCTGCTGATGATGGTCCATCTGCGACGCGCTCTGCTACCTCGGCTAGACGGTCTACGCAACTGCACGAGGCAGAGGGTAAAACTCCACCCACAGCTTCCGGTCCATTGAGTGGCCCAGGAAAAGTGACACTGGTGTACGAACATAGGGAGAGGAAGATACAGCGATTGACGATGCGTCAACTGGGAGAGGCCACCCCGGATGTGATGCATCCCTTCTTCAAAAAGTCGGGGCTCAACCTCGAGGACTCCTTACCCCAGTACGTGCACGAATATGCAACAATGCCACTGGAAAAGATCATGGAGGCACTGTTGACATTGTACAGCCGGCAGCTGAGATCGGGCAGGGAGACAGAACGGAAATACTAGAAGAAACTATGCTTTGAAATTTCGAAGAGAAGTAGCCTCGCAGGCATCGCCCGTCTGTACAATCCAATTCCAATAATATTCACTGACCAAACATGATTTTATTCGACTGATTCAACAAAGACTTGCCCCGGATCGTGTGACACAAATCTGCCCCGGTATCATATACCCTTGGGAGGCAAACATACGATACAAAAGTCCATCAAGAAACAAGCCCATTCAGATACAGAACATCACTTCAAGACACCGTATGATGCCACCAAGCAGAAGATGGAACCTAGAATTAGAATCTCTCCCCATGAATGCAACCTAGTCCTACACTTCCGCGGCCCCGGGTCGTCCGCTGACCCTTCACTGTAGCTCACATTAGTGACACGGACATATAGAGGATATCAGATCCGGAGTAGGAGGCAGATTGGTCATGCGCAGGGGTTGCTGCGCATGACGGTGCTAGCCCCTCATGTGTGATTGTGGGAACTAATTACTTAAGCGTATCACACTAGTTAATTAGTGACTTCAACGCACTGTTGGCAGCTACCCCGTCGTTCGTCATGGTCAACATCTATATGCAACACAGCAACAACGAATGGATTCGTGCCCTAAGTATCCCGCCGGAGGATATTACGAGGCTCTCTCTTCGGCCTCTCAAGTGGCTTCGTTTTGTTGCCTTTGCTGCTTTCGGTGCCAAAGGTGATCTCTTGGACGGACCAGGACCTGGTTCCAGCATCGTCAAGTATGAAACAGTCTCGCACGCTGAGCTTGCTGAAAGTTATTATTATTTCGTCCCTGATGGTAATGCCGTCATGTCTCCAGCCGCCCTCTACTGACAAGGTGCATTGAAACAGGAATTTACCGGCTCGCCGATCCCCATGGGCTAAACGATTGCGTCACTTCATCTGCTACTCTTATTCGTCT
>JBBPQH010000150.1:0-27876 GCA_038092475.1 Boletus tomentosulus
GGTGTTTACCCCCGTTGCTATATGAGTGACATTTCCTCTGGTACCTTTTTGTTCTGGGATCATTTGAATACTATAGCTGCCCACTACCAGACGAGACATTCATCATGGATATGTAGAGTACAAACTGTACTATTTTCTTTCTTTTGCTTTTAGAGGTCGATCCCATACTATGCCATACCCTGACTTGTGCAACGCTACCCAGGTACTATCATTTATCACATGGCCATCACGGCGGTGAGTTGTACGTGCAGGCACGCTTGACAGTTTTTTTTTAACAGCACATCAGCGATGGTGCGTGAGCGCTCCCCTCGTCCATGATATTCAAGGTCAGGGCTGGCCACCCATCGTCCGAGTTGCATCAATCGCCACCATGTCAGCTCGATGGACATCCTCAGGTCAGTCCAGATCATGGGATAACGTTGTCGATAGCGATCCTGTGCGCCCATGTACTAAATTGTCAATTGCCTGCGGTGTCTCTCGATGTCTTCTTTTTGTGCAGGCGGTATAAATACAACCCAGAGGGCACACCTGGATATCGACGTGATGTGCGGGATCGTCGAGCGCGACAACCTTCCTTGGCGGAGAGTAAGTCTGGTTCCCCGAGTGCGATCACTACTATGATCTATCGCACATCCCCATGGTGAGTTCATAGCCCACTTCATATACACAGCCCTCCAAGAGCATCATGGCTAGCAGGATCAATTTTGGCAATCTTTGTGAGCGCGTCCGTCGGCGAGCGGTGCGTAAGAGGCGCAGACGCAGAAGGGGCAAGTCATCGCGTCCATTCACCGGACGTTTGTTTCGCACTTTCTACGTTACACTCTGACGAAGCTAATTCATGATGCACGCAGTTTACTGACCGGTAGGTGCATTTTTGCCTCGTTCACCACACAGGGGCCGCAATGTCCCAATAATCTCCGCCGAAGAGGTGGATCTCGTCGTTTTCTGTCAATGCCTAGGTTTACAAAATGCGACGGCTGTAGAGCGTTATAAAGACGAGCCGTCTGAAAGTGCTATGCAACGTGAATCGGTTGAGATACAAGGTGCCTTCGCTTCTTGGATTGGGTTATTCCCTGAACAATTGAAACGTGACTAGTAGTACTAGATATGTTTCAACCTGTGTGTGGCGCTTTACATGTCGAGGTACTCGTCTTTGCGGTGGCGGCGGGTGCGAGGAAGCAAGGGGGGATCGATGGCGGCGGCAAGACGGAGACAAGTATTTGAATTTCCTGACTGTGGTCGTACAAGAAGCAGGTATAAGAATGATTCATCTCGGTGCATGTCGCCCGCGTGTCAGGAGTTTGCTCAGTTTCACGGGTAGCTTGACGTATGGTTAATGGATCACATGACTGCGCTGATAGGAACAGCGTTGGTGCCGCAGAGAGTTGTTTTCCCAGAGTGGATATTAATGCCGTAGTCAAAGTACGTGTGGACCGATTCACGATCATTTAATCATCAAGTTGAGGTGCGGAGGGGACGGCAGAAAAAAAAAAGAGACAGTGCGATCCTCGGATTTTTCAGAAACACCACGCACGCGATATGACGTCCGCACGCGAGGTTTCAATCACTCGGATAACCTGACAGGCTGAGGATCGTACGCAGAAATACGCCCAGGTCTGTACTGGCCCTCATAATGCGATTTCTGATGAAACTGTTCACGTAACTTTGTTCGTGTAAACCTCATCACCGGTATCATGAGGCAAAGAAGGCATGCGCTGATTCACGCCAACTCACGGGGCCTCCTCAGCCGGGACACGAGGAGCGGGAAGATGCCGAACAAGTTACCGTATTTGTAAACTCCGCTTCAATTCCGCGAAATTTCCAAAAATAATCAGTCCAAATACTACCGAATTATCCGAAAAAGGAAACTGCACGGTCAGATATTAGATATGGTCGACCCGTGGAAACGGCTCTCATTTCTCGGAAAGCATCGCGCCCTCCCTTGTCCGCTCCCCTCATCTTCCCCTCCTTCATGGAGCCAAACATCTTCCAAGACCCCTCAAAGAAACGCAGAAAAGGCGCTACTCGTCTATCTTGCGCAGAGTGCAGACGGTCAGACACGCTCTTCATCTCCACCACCACAACCTCATCTTTCATCCAGCCTCAAGCTGCGCTGCGACAGAAATATTCCCTGTGGCTCCTGCGTAAAGCGCGGCTGCGGCGCGATCTGTCCGGACGGTACGTCATCCACCTTTCTCCTCTTCCTCGACGTAATCCCTACCCTCTAGGCTCGTTGACCACTGGCCAAGGCAATCGGTACTTGTCCTTCAGCCCCATCTCCCCCCTCACCCTCACGATTGCCCAGATTCGTCCTCGCCTCCACCCAAGAGCTTCACGAAAAGATATCTGTCCTTTGCAATCGAGTTCGCGAGCTCGAGGATGGCTTGAGACACTCACACTCGCTCGTCTCTCCTGACAGGCACCCTCTCTTGGCCGAGGACCTTCTTCAGATCAAAGCCCCGCTTCAAAGAGAACCATCCAACCATCGTAATGTCCCCAGAGGCGATGTCAAGGAAGAAGAGCAAAACGGTGACATCGTCGACGCTTTTGGCTCACTCTCTATCAACGCTTCAGGAGGTGCCAAATATTACGGTTCTATCGCCAACTCTTGGGTGCGTCAGATTATCATGTTTTTATTCACACTCTGATTTTCCTTTTCTGGTCTAGTACTTCTTGCAGGTAACTCGTAATGACACATCGTTGTGCACTAAATCTGACTCCACATAGAATGAGGGTGCGGACGCTCAAGAGTCTGAGGCTATTCGGCTAGCTTCTCTGCAGAACATTCTTTCACCCGAGATTCTGGCCAGGAGCGGTGCCTTCCCGCTCGTCCCAAGTTCTCATCCACTTCAGGTCGAAAATGTTCGCCTGCGAGAGCTCTTTTGGTATCTTCCAGAACCACCCAGAGCCCATTACCTGGCTCAGGTCTACTATGCGCTTGGTGCTTGGATGTCAGTGAACTACTTGTGTTGTTGTTGTCATAATCTTAACTCCTACCAGGTACAACCCGATCAACGAACAAGATTTCTTCGAGGAAGTCTACCCTCTATTTTATGCGCCAGATGCCGCTCCACCATCAGATGACGCACTTCTTTCTCACAAGCTGTCTCTCATGTTCATGGTTCTCGCAATCGGAAGCCTGGTGGATATGAAGAACCCAGCCTATAATATTGAGGCCGAAAAATATCACCAATTGTCGCGCGCATCCATATTTCAGAGTACCCTCTTCGAAGAGCCTACTATCAGTGCCGTGCAGACCTTGGCAAGTACTCGTTGCATCGCGGCAAGGGGGTATTGATTTCAGTTTAATAGTACTTGATGACCTTCTATCTTTTCTTATCTGATAGACACGGGTCAAACTCTGGTACCCGCTGGGCCACAATTGGTATAGCAATAAAGATTGCACAAAGCGTGAGTGTGCCTGCTTGATAATCCGCATCCTCGTTTAAGCGAATCCGTTTCTCATGACCAAATAGATCGGGCTTCGTCAGTATTCTGTTTTGCGTTCGGCAACGGGTGCTGACCGAATGGGTGCTTGTTCACAGACCGTGATCCAAGCAAATGGGGGGTTGATCAAAAGGAAACACTCCGCCGCCGCGAGTTGTTTTGGGAACTGTATACGTACGATTCGTGGCAGGTGAGTGGGAAAGACCTATGCGATTTCGTATCTCATCACCATCACAGTGTTGGACATTCGGACGCCCACCGTCATTCTACTCATCACATATCGATTGCAAGTTACCTTCCGGGGATGGCGATGAGTCATGTATGCTGACCCATGTGTTGAAATGGACATTGTCTAATGATCTTCTCACAGTCCACGCTTGGAAACACCGCTTTGCATCAGAATGTATGAGTGTGGTTCACGACCAAGCTTTCGGCGCAAAGTCGCCCACTTATGCAACCGTCCTTCAATTGGATCGCAAATTACGCGCATTCCCCGTTCCTCCTAGCCTCCAAGTTGCCGGATTCGGCAACTCATCTCCTTCGGAGTCGCGTCATCAGGAGAGCGTTTCCCTCATTCTACAGCGACATATAGTCCTCGCTATCCGTGAATTGAGTACGTCTTGCCTTTCACCTGCGAGCTTTCATACCCATTTTTCACACCGAGTATGTGGCTGCTACTGACACTGCTTTCATCAGATCTTCTCTATCTCCACCGGAGTTTCTTTGCCCGTGCTGTGACCGATCACCCCAGGGATCCACTTGGGAGTGCCTACGGGACTTCGGTCATTGCTGCTTACCGGAGTGCAGGCTCACTCGTCGCCCTGATGCGGAATCTTCATGCGCAGCTCAAAGAGCCCAGCGAACGAATGTGGTTCTTGTGGACCCATATGTTTTCATGTGCAGTACGTATACCCAACGGGTGTTCCGCGATATGAAAAGTGCTGACGAATTGATGAATGCCTTTTGTGATGGAACCGTAGATCGTGTTGGGTTCTATTGTCACCCGATGTCCGTCGATGAGTTTGGCTCCCTCTGCCCTCGTTCAGTTGGACTCCGCCTGTGAGCTCTTCTCCAAGGCAGCACGGGGATTCCGTGCTCAACCCGTGTTGGTAAGCCCGTGCCCTGTGCTGCGTCACTGTTTTTAGCTGCTCACCCAGCTCTCAGGATATCATGCTCACGCTGCAAAAGAAGGCGCACATGAGCTTGAACGAGTTTCGAAAGGGCAAAATCTCACCCATCGCGAGGCAGTTGTCGAGCCATTCTGAACCGGGGTCCCCATTCGAAGAGAATGACGAGCTCTCGACTCTGGGTGGAAGGACGCGGCTCGTAGCCAAGAAAGACTCGCTCTCACCACAGTCATCACCTGCAGTCATTGATCGCTCGCCCACAACTTTGAATCCGGTAGTACCACTGCCGCTTGCATCCGGGAGCAATCATGTCCACCCCACTGTCGTGGACTACCTGAAAACGTTTGGCCATGGTTCTCATGCTAACGGGACGACGTACGCCGATGCATCCGCTTTTAACACACCTATACGAGAACACTACGACGCGTCAGGTTATAATGACTGCCCTGCGCGGATACAACCGATGGAGCTTGTGCCTGGACAGTTCCCTAATTACTTCCCCGTTTATGACTACGGGATGGCCTCCGAGAACGGCTATTCTCATATGAATGGACACGTATCCTCGACACGACGAGAGTCTCCAGAAGCCAACACAATACAAAATACCTGGCAAGACTTTGTCAATTCGAGTGGTTTGAGTTTGGGCCATAACTAATGAGTTGCCCCTTTTTCCTGGACTCGTCATTATTCTGAAGTGCATGTTGATATGTTTTGGAGAACAGTGCTGTCGTGTATGTAGCTATTATGACTCTGATGTACTTACATTAATACTGTACCCTTCTTGATCTTTTTTTCCTGCCCTCTCTTGTCCCGCGTGTCGACAAACAGGGCTAAACAAAGTGCATGACATGACGGACAATACAGCAAGCTGCTCATCCTTGTCGCTCCATCTACATTCCTCATGGCGATCTGTGGCTCTTCTTCGAAGACTGGCTTTGGACGCAGACCTGTAAGACCGTCGTGGAGCCGTGGCTTCTAGGCAGCGTGCTCACCGTTTGCGCATGTTTCCAGGTACAAAGAAAGGTGGTAGTCTGCGGAGATGGTGCTTGCGGTATGCCCCACACTCGCTCTCCTTCCTCCCAGCTCACCACGTCCATCCAGGCAAAACATCACTCCTCAACGTGTTCACCCGGGGCTTCTTCACCCAAGTATAGTGCGTGCCCTACGAACCCCGCCCATTCCGCGCTAAAACAACCGCACAGCGAGCCCACCGTGTTTGAAAACTATGTGCACGACATCTACGTCGAAGATCAGCTCGTCGAGCTCAGTCTATGGGATACGGCCGGTATGTGCACCGACTGGCCCCCCAACCAGAGTGTTGCATCATAACTTCTGACGTGTCAAGAAAACCCCCAGGACAGGAGGAGTTTGATAGACTGCGGTCGTTGAGCTATGCGGAAACGCACGTCGTCATGATTTGTTTCTCGGTGCGTGCGTCCTGTCTTGTGTGCCAAACGGCCTGTTGATCGGGTCGACAGGTGGACAATCCGACCTCGCTCGAAAACGTGGAGACCAAAGTAAATTCTTGAACCTTGATCGCCATGCCACATTCATGTTGAAACGACGTTGCAGTGGATAGACGAGATTGTCGAGTTTTGTCCGGGCGTCAAGGTATTCGACCCATCTCGTTTGGCGGCACACATGACTGAACGCGTTTGCTTGTAGCTCGTCCTCGTTGGTCAGTCTTGCCGGACGGATGCGAGAAAAAGTTGGCTGACAAGCCGAGTAGCGCTCAAGTGTGATCTCCGGGATGACCGGAATGTTCGAGAACGACTGGCGCGTTTTGGCATGCATTCGGTGCAGTATGAAGAGGGTCTTGCCGTTGCACGACGAATAAGAGCGTCGCGGTACCTGGGTATGTGTTTCACCTCGCTTGTATATTGACCCATGTCTCGACCCACGCGTTAGAATGCAGTTCGAAACACAATCGAGGGGTCTCGGAGGTTTTCTATGAGGCTGCACGCGTATCGCTGAGTACGCGATCCAAGGGCTCAGGTTGTATAGTGATGTGACATTTGATCCTGTCATTCGGACCAGACTCTTCTTTTTGATGGCACGATATATGCACCTTACTATGGATTCTTCTAATTGCTTTCTCGCATGCAATTCCGGATCTCTTGGCAAAAGACCTTCTGTTCTATATGTATTTCTTGATGGACATCCTTCAATGATCACCCAGTGTCAAGAAAAATAAATGGCTTGATTATAGCAAACTAGAAAGCGTGCATTACGATACATTTTAATCCATCCGCGGACGAATAGCAACATCATGAATCTGATTAAATGTAGCCCTGTGCGGCAAGCTTCAGTATTCCTGCCCGTCTTGCAAAATGGATACATACCGGGAGCACGCCTATACCAGTCCCGTTCACCATTGGAGGTGCCTGATTTGGGTACCTAGGTAAAACGTTCATCATCCTTACATGAACCTTGTCTCAAACACGAACCCATTTCCTTGCGTGATCATTAAGAGAGGGTTAATGATGGGCTGATCAGCTTCCTGCGCTTCCTTGGCGTAATCTTTCTTGGCCCGTTCCCTGACCTCTTTCTCAAGCGATGCCAACTGGAACATGCTTCACGTCAATCACCATTCCACGCCACCAATCGAACGGACAAACCCTCTCCCGAGTCGTTCTTGACACCTGGATCTTGTATGGCATGTAAAAGTCATTGAGGCCGTGTTGCCATGAAAGTTCTTCCACCACGTCGGGTCGCAAGAGGTCAAAGCATATATAGAGGACGGCGGTAAAGCACTCCTTGTTCCCAATGTCGACAAAGTATGAGAGGAGGTCCTCCGCAATCTCGGTCAAGCTTGACGCAGCGGACGTAACAATCGCATCCTTGTACAGCTGGTCTTGCTTCGACAACGATATCGACTCTTCCCATCGTGAATTTTTCTTCGAGAGTGTGAGCATCTCGGGGCAGTGAAACGAAATAACCTATACCTTGTAGAGATGTGCGGCGAGCCGTCGGAATTCGAGAAGATCGTGCTTCTCTAATCGTTGAGCAAGAGAAATGTTGTTGAAGTTGTCAAAGCTGTCGATCGAGTCGCGGAGGGTCTTGTAATCCTCTTCTTCGATAAGTAGGTCATTGTACGCATCGTTGACTGCCTCGATATTTAACTGCGGATATCGTCAGATTTATTGAGTTCTCAGGAGGCCTGGACTTACGTTTTGAACGGCGATCAGATATGAACGAATGAGGGGAATATGGTCGATTTGGCGGAATGTGCGTACAACGCGAGCGTGATCTATTCGGGGAATCATGACACTCAGGAGATCTGTCAACAGTGTGGGCTGCTCTTGTAGGTAGAATGTGAGGCCTTTGTAGTAGCTGTAGCAGGACGCATATTAGCACGCGAGATTACGAATCTGGAAAGTGCACCGTACATCTCGACATTGGCGACGCGGACAATCACATCCTTGAACTGATTGTGTTCCCAAGCATCAGGCGAACGTTCAATCATGGCAAGAGCGGCGTTGTCCTGGGTCCGCAATTAATCAGTGGGGTCACATGAAACGCAACGCAATCTCTCACATATTCGTCGTATTTGATGTACAAGAAAACAAGCTCGGGCCAAAGGTGTGCTTTTTCCGTGGCTCTGATGACCTGTTTACACGTGAGTACATGCGGGTCCCCAAAATGAAACATGATGATTCACCTTTGGAATGTTGATTCGCGATACAAAGAGTTTGAGGTGTTCCATGACTAGAGATCAAGGCTATCAGTAGGTGAAGAGATACCACATAAATCGCAAATACGTTTTCCTGGTCTATATTTGCTGTACAGAATGGAGAGTTCGGTAAAGATCCCCATCTACAAATGATCAATATCTCAGCACTCCAAATAAGAGGAGAACATACGTGAGCGCGCTCCAGGCTCAGTGCGGCCTCCAGCAGAGCTAGGACTTCATCGAAATGGCCGCGACGTTCATAGGATTGAACAAGAGCTTGCAACTCTTCCTACACAACCAATCAGTGAACACCGGAAAGACCTGGAATGGCATGCACGAACCGCATGGACGACGATGTTCAGACCGCAAATTTGAGCCTGCAACACAAATCAGTAACACCTCATATGCCCGCAAAAAGTAAACCAACCAGACGGAATTCTGCTTTCTCAAGACAAGCAGCATGAACTTGCTTCCAGACTTGGGTGTTGCCAGCCTTGCGAGCGCTTTCAACAGCAGCCTGGTTCTCGCCCAAGTAGATGAGAGTGGTAGCTAAGCGAGCCCAGTTGGAAATGCTGGTAAAGAGAAGCTTGGCGGCCTGGTAGAGCTCATCCTCGAAGCACTTCTCTCCGACCACCAGAATGTCTGCTACGTTGGTCATGCCCAAAAAGTCCTCCATGTCATGCAAGCGGTCGGTCTTGGCATAAGCATATGCCAACTCGGTGTCGATTTGGGGTTCACGAAGATACTTGCGCGCCATCTGGAGGAAGCGAACCAAATCATCGTGCTTGCCGGCGTGGCCTGAAATCTCGACGACTTCTGCAAAGTTGGAAGGGTCCTCGGCCTTGATGTAGGAATCTAGAGAAAAATCAGCCTTTCTTCTCGCAAACCTTTTGCGCTGAGCATACCAATTGCGTCTTTGATACGAAGACCATCAAGCTGAGCCTTGGCAAGGCGGCTCCATACTTCAGGTTTGTTGACCTTGTTAGCAAAGTCCAAGCCACGATCGATGGAAACAATGTGTTCGACCAGGACGTTGATCGCCATAGCGTGTTGGTCGTACTTCTTATATATTGTCAGCGCCTCTTCATAGAGTCCATGATCGGTTGCAATCTTCGCAATCTCGGCGACATCATAATTCTGGAGCTTGTTGATGTAACCCACGACCTTGCCTTTATCCGCACGGATTGCTGTCAACAGCAGAAGATTCTGGAGATTGCGGTTGTCACTAAATGGTGACGGCTCAATGATAATCTTCTCCAGAAGCTCGATCAATTCAATGGGAAGATCAGCTGAAAGGAAGGCTTTGACAGTAACCGAAACATCGTCGGGATCAGTACACTCGGGTAGGGCAGTTGCGACGATCTACAAAACGGGTATTGAATAAAGATCGACCACAAAGACGTTCAGGATTACCTGATCGATAAGTGCTCTCCGGTGCACATTGTCCTGGACTAGAACTTGTGCCCAAAGCTCCGGCTGACGACGCTTCACGAGGTAGCGAGCCTGTTGTTTAAACATCGAGTTTTCGTTTGTGATCGCGATAAGTTCGTCATCACAGAAGCCCTTCGCGTAGGCAATGTACGCCAAGTAGGGGTCCCGAGCCTCACAGAATTTACCAACAACGAGAGGTTCATACAACTACAACGGTCATTGAGTTCAAGGTTCGCACGACATGATCCACAAACGTACATTGTTCTCCTTCAAGAATGTTTCAGGGTTGTTATTGCTGTCGATCAAAATCTTGGCCATTGCGTTGAACACAGCAGAATCTTGAGAACCGGACTGTACACGGGCCTCAAGCCAGGGAAGGATCAACTTGAGTCTATTCCGTTGTTCGACTTCATGCACGAGCTCGTCAATGGGGAAATTGCCCGTCACAGAAGCCAAGAGCCCTTTGATAGTCGTTTCGTCGCAATCGACATCGAGCAGACCACCAACAACCTGGGGGGTCCTGACGGAGTTGACACGCTGCACGTAGACTTCGATGAACTTCGTGAGACCATTTTGATAGAGGTAAAGAACAAGATCGTGGACAAAGTCGAAGCGATCGCAGACGATGATAAGCGGAAGCTGATCTTGGAGCTTCGCCTCCTTCAAGAAATTCTTGACTTTCTCCGGGTTGTAATGGTTGCTCTCTCGACAGACACGCTCGACTTCACGAATCTGGCCGGTCCGAGTGGCAGCCTGGATGTACTTGAAATGGACCTCAGGATCTTCGCTGAGATTCACAACCGATCCAAGGTAGTAGTAGAGACCTTGGACAATGTGAATTTCGCGATAAGACATCCCAGTAGAAATACACACCTTCAAACGTTTTGAAAGACTCAAACATCTCGATCAACTTCACTGGGCCAAGAATGTCTGAATACTTGGTAGCAATCTGGATGACAACCTGGAGATTCTGGCGGATATTAACCCGAAGCATCTCTTGCATACATGCCATCGACTGTTCAGTTGTGAGACGACTAAAGTAGTTGACCAGCCATTCGGGTTGGAGAGCCCCAGTGTGTACAATCGCACGTTTGATGTCCGCCAAATCTTCATAGTGTTCGAGAGCCTGTTGATGTCAATACCAAAGGGATCTCATATGATGTTGCGACACTTACTCTTTGCAAGAGACCGGCCTTCTCGCAAAGGTTGGCAACCCTAGGGCGGTCATAATGTGAAAACATCTCATTACCGAGGATGGCATCTGCAACCTGCGGCGCATGAACAAGATTCATCTCGAGAAGACGAGTCTGCAGATGGCCCTGCTCAGGTCGATTCTCCTTCAAAGCATCCAATAAGAAGGATGTTGCCGGCTGGATCATGTTTTGCGACATAAAGATATCCACGACCTGTAATATATGCGTCACATACTGTTCCGCAATCAGTACAATTCCCTACTCACGCGCTCGACATCAACCAACGGGCCACTTTCGTCATTGACAAGCTGAGTGGCAAACTCGGCACCCTTGTCAGGGTTTGTCCTCATGATATGCTGCAAAAGGGCAACATAGTCCGGGCTATATCCAACCTTCTTCGAATACAGAACAATCTTGTCTGTTTGTCCAGTTTCCGCAAAGCAGGCGATGACCTTGTTAGGGACATTCGCTCTGAGGTACACGCTCAAAGCCAAGGTCATATCATGCTGCCGAACGATATCCCCAAGTTCTTCACTACAAGTAAGCTGACGCCACAATGTTAGGAGCAGTCGCATCTCAAGAGGAAAGACCTACCTTGTTCTCTTTCAGCCATTTCTCGAGAAGCTGCTTGCGACCTTGCTGCAATACAGGACGAGCAAGCTCGAGTGACTCGAAATGATTAAGTTCACCTTTCTCCAACAAGATACCGAAGTATTGGAGAATAGGAGACAAGCCTCCTGGGGGGGCAGGAGCTTGTTTGAATGACTCAATCACTTGGGCTGTACGAAGAATCCCCTGAGCACCGAAAAGTTAGCCTTAGTAGTCATCGCTGATAAGCGTGGCGTACACGAGGAGAGTTGGCAGCAATCTTGGCTGCCTCGCTGTATTGACCAGAAGAGAACAGCTGTTGGTACTGCTTGACGTAAAGGTCGTCCGCACCCGGTAAATTGGCACGACTGGCGAGTTTGAACGCGAGTTCGGTATTGTTGAGGGTACTGAGGATGTAAGGGACGATCGTCTGCTCGTCGACGCTAACAGATAAGACCTGGCCTTTCTTGTTTACGCCGATGATCCCGTGAGAGGCCTCGTGTTCTGCGGTGACAAAGATCGTCTCCCCGGATATACGATTCATATAAACACATGCACCGGACTCCAGATCGTACAGGTGGATGAAGCCATACTTGGTGACCAGAAAGATGATGCCGTGCTTTCCGGATACCTGCATGGCTACGGGGAAGTCATTGCTAGCTTCTGGAGGGAAATAGACGTCAACTGCCTTTTTCGCGAAAGGCAGATCCGGTGCAGTGTGATCAATCTCCACCACATGAAGCTACACAGCGGCTCCTAAGCAAACGCCTAACTCCCTCGATGCGTGTCGCGTACCTTGGCACCAGTGGCGGTTCGAACTGCAAATGTGAATAGTTTCGTTATAGACTGGTGGCCATCGAGTTTTATCTCCGCAAATGAAGCAGCATGTCCTTCAATGGGCTGACTGACTCCTCGCTCGCGGCTGTACAGTTGCATCGCGCCTTTAACCTTGAACGCCGAAGGATTCGTGGAGTTGCTGGAGATCCCAACTAGTACTAGCCATTTCTCATCAGAAGTTGCGCGGTAGTTGATAATCTGCGCTCCCGCAAGCGTCGCGTGTCGGTCAAAAACCTTTTGTGGGGGCGATGTCTGATCCGCAATTGACCAATGATATACTGAGGTCTCAGTGACCATTCCTATGGCCGTCTCGGATATCCACTTCCAGAACACGACGTCCTCGGTGCTGGCGTGAGACTTGACCTTTTGTTTGGTCTCAATATTGAAAATTTGCAAAGTCCGGCCAGCTGCGGAGGAGGCTGTCAGCGTCACGGAACCGCACAACAAG
Organism: Boletus tomentosulus; assembly: GCA_038092475.1. Taxonomy (NCBI): domain Eukaryota; kingdom Fungi; phylum Basidiomycota; class Agaricomycetes; order Boletales; family Boletaceae; genus Boletus; species Boletus tomentosulus. The sequence continues at coordinate 12,745 of JBBPQH010000150.1, forward strand.
ATAGGACAGACCCTTCAACGCGAGAATTTTCTTAGAAGGATGCATAATTGCAGAATCAGCGCTGATTGGTCTCCGAAGAACATTGTTTGCGTCCGCAAGGTCGATGATAACAACTTGATTCTGTTCGTTGACCTTTTCTCGTACGCAAATGAAGTGGTCGGATTCTAAGGTCAAAGTCTACAAAGGACTCAGTCAGGCGTTTGTAAACCATATAGAAGCGGCCTCAACTTGCCTAAAAATCAAAGTATGGGACAAGGATCCAAGCATATTGAGCACGTCATTGTGCATCGAACCCGACTACGCGTACCTGGAAAGAAATTGAAGCTGGCTGAACGCCCAAACTAGAGAGCTGCAGATGCTCGCAGAATGCGATGGGTTTCGAAATGTCAGTCATGGTCAAAGCAACGGCCGTGGACAACGGCGAAGAAGGAAAATTGGGCGAAGTGGGTTGGGTGAGCAACTCAGCCAGTAACAGCCGTAAGGGTACTAAAAGTTTACTGTTGTTTGTCTCACGCTTCTACTCAATCCAAAAAAAAGACAGAAAGAGAGACTAGGATATTTCTACCGCTCAGCAAGGGGGTGCGCGTCCTCTAAATCTTCCCCTTCTAATAGTGTGTGTGATGGAGGCGTAGTTCCATAATACATACGCTGCGCTATGATCGCTGTTTGTGGCAGCCAGTCGGCAACATGTACAGGGTGCATGTCTACGCGATGACATACCTATGTCTACGGAGAGTTGGAAAATCGCACAGGCCTTGAACTGCAGGGAGGACCCTTTCAGGAAGAAGTACGCTGTCCTGGATTAACAATATCAGCGGGTACGAGTCGCAGATCTAATGAACTGCTTGACTTGAGGGCATCTCCACCCATCCAACCAATCATTGTGGAAGCACGGAATCCATAGAGTGATTTTTGCTTGTAATTACTGTGAGGACATCATCCATGAGGCTGTTATTGATGCACAAGCAAAAACACGAACCTTACTAGTTGCGGCAGGGGTAATGTACTCTCCAATCCAAGAGCAAAAAAACCCAGCAGTGTGATAAAAATTTCTAATCTTCTAAATATTAAGAAGATTATCGCCGAGAAGAGTCTAAACAGAGCCTAAGTATCGGAGACAACACACAGACGCTTCTTACATGATACCGGCGAGACATTCGACGTATTGCGTATATGACGACCACTGCCAGAAAGAGAATAGTCGTGGGGATGGTGTGTAGTTCCCTGAGCTCGTTTCCGGATGATAGCGCAGACAAATGAATAATAATGCAAGCTGTTGGTTACCGTCATGGTTGATCTCATGGTGCGCACGTCGAGTGGGGCGTACCTGCGTGACTATCATGAAAATCGACTGGAGCAGCAAGGCAAACTCGAAGTGAGCACCCAACCAGAAAAAACACCGAATGATATTGGCAATCAAACTGATGGTAGGAACTAGTTAGCGGATTGCGCGAATTCTGGCTGTTTTTACAGGCTTACAGAATTGCACAAACGTCACGAGAAAACCCGGTTGAGTCCCTGACAAGTGAAAGGTGGGCGTGAAGAACTTGTGTGCCTAGGTGAAGCATTGTGAAAGGTTACCTTTTCCTAACAATAGACACTGCTTGATCTGCATATACAAGAGGAGGCCCGACAGCCATGCCGACAGACGAAACCACGGAAAGCCATGAAGGTATCATCAGCGTAGCAACTGGATGAAATCAGGGCGTGCGCCTTGTATGCGCTAGGATGCTGCGGAGCGCGACGTCTGATTCCAATTCCAATCCTCAAGTTTGAGGCGGCCGGTTATGACTAACGGACTAGTAACACCGCATGTCATCGCACTGGTTCATGTTAGTTGCAACACTAGTAACTTGACAAGCACAACATAATTGAACGAACCACTGACCGTTACCATAGTTCAGGCCTCAGGCCTGCAGGCTTGAGCGCTTGAGCGCTACCCCGAAAACGTGGCATGAGTTAAATCTAGGCCATACACTTGGCCGTAAATTGAATCCGTCCCGATCGTGACAAGCTTCCATCCACAACAGTCGCTCTTAGGTCGGATCGAGATTCGATACCACGCATGTGGTTATGGGTGTGGTCCCATCAGAGTACTTGTTGAAAAAATTAGATTTAAGTAATTATAGTCTCCGTCTTCGACTAGTTTAAGGTTTCATAACTCCTTAGATGTAACCTCGTGTCCCCGCCCCCATCACCCCCGCAATGAGTACAAGACGCTAGATTCCCGTCTCCCACCACATCCTCCGTCTAGGTTTGTTCATTCATATCGAATCTTCTCTGATTGAAAACGTCACTGTGGTAGCTGCGCCAAGACAACCTGTCACCAATATAGCAATGGGCAGCAAATGGGCAGTTCCATGTGTACCCGAAACGGTGGTACGAGTCAGTATGTGGCGGCATACCGCTGGGCAGCTCTTTTGCAAGCTTTGCCATCAAGTCTGTGCACGGACCTTGAAATTTCTTCTTCCTGAACATCACTGCGCTATGTACCAACTCTTTCTTTTCCTCGCTGGAGTTGCAAATTTCTCTCTGCAGCATGGATCCCAGCATACCCGCAACCTCGCTTAGTTTCTGCGGGCAACTTCCTACCCTTGGCCTGCAAGGTGGCGTGGCAGTCATAGGTCTGATCCTGCTTGTCTTCGCAGTCCCCTATAACCGCATTTTCTCCTGCCTGTCGCAATACAACGAGGAGAAGAAGCGACGGCATCAACGTGATGCTACGCTTGCACATAATGAGGAGCAGTGGGGCAGCCCCCCTGCTGGGTACTCTTGGTATCATTGAGCTTCTTCCCATCCCACAAAAAGAAATTGCGTATGCAGACACGTACGCATGCTGGCACTCCTATGACTTGCGGAAATTTCCTTAAAGACGTTTCTGTTCACAGTTGCTCGTTTCCGTTATGCTCTGCGGTGCGGCAGAAATCGAGAGTAAGATTCTAGCCGTACATAGGAAATCCAGGTGGGTGATGCATGGCTACTTTGCTTGAATCGCGGGACGGATGTGGTCCTGCCGTCTTTGATGAGTCACACGTTGCACATTTTCTGGAATGTGCCAAACCTGCCCTCTGCAACCATTTTAGCGTCAAGTCAAGTGTAAAGCACCGATGCCCCCCCGGTGGGCAAGTATTCAAATCGGGTGTTCGAGGTGCCAACCCCGATGGCTGTGGAGGGCCAGCCCTTTGCCCATGCAACTTGGTCTTGTCTATCCGCAATATATGGTTCGGCGCAGCATGGAACCCTCGTTTGGTGTACGAACTTGACGCCACTAGATAACCAGCAATTCCATTTTAGCATTTGAATTATGACGCTTCCTATAATATTGCTCGATTGGTCATAGGAATGATTCACAGAACAAGCCCCAAGTTGAGAAGGATGACATCTGTATGATGATTGACGTAGGATGGAATTCTAAACAGACTTTGAAGAGATGCGTGAGATGTAGTCTATTTTGGGGGAAGAAGTTCTTGTCCTCGTTGCACTCTGCTGCACCTTTTTAAACCAAAGCGTCGGCCGTTCAGAGTAAGTGTAGTACGCTGTCACCAAAAGGACCGTCGCTACCAACGCTCCCTCTACTCTCTTAGTGAAACACCATCCGTTTCATATTGTGCCATGTCGCCACCTCTTAGCGAGCCATCCCTTGACCTTCAGTATCCTTCTGACGGCCACGAGCACTACTATGATAACTACTCATCTCTCGTCCCCACTACCGCCCCCTCAGATTTCTACACGTCTGAAAATTTGTACATGTACCCGGACGTGGATGGTTTCTATCGCTGGACTGACGGGTCCGCTGCAAGGTCCGATAGCTGCATGCAGTATTCATTCCCGTTGTATCACGCTCCCACATTTGCTTCCGAGGCATTCCCCGTGGTATGTTTATCCCCATCACCGTTGTCATCTGTCAACGCTCTGACCACTACCAACAGTCTGCCTACTCTCCTTACCAACACAGTCATTTCGAGGAGCCCACACAGCCTGCGGCTGTCCACGATCACTCGTACATATACCATCTGGCCCACCAGTTCACAAATAGCTCGGGCCGTCCTCAAGCCCAGAACCATCGCTCGAGCATAGCTCTTGCCAGCGACAATTTTCTCGCCCAAGCATCGTCTATTTTCAGCGATGGGCACCCACCGACACCACTGAGAAGCGGGAGCACTTTGGATTATCGGTCGTCCGTACCACGTCAAAGCCCTCAGCGTGACCCTCGCCCACCATCGAGGAAGCGTTCCAGGGATTCATTAGACGAAGGCACTTACCTTGTTAAGGTTAGTTCGCGGGCGCCAATCTTAAGTTACAAAATTTTGACATCCCGACGTCTAAATCTTAGGGGAAAGATGATGACGCCCTTCCTTCGTTGCCTGCGGCCACCCAACCGCAAATGATGGTGCCCCCTCAGGGTTTACCTCCATCCTCTACCCGAATCCCTCATTTTGGTGAAACCCCCGCTTCCCTGAATGAGTCCCACACTCGTGAACTCTTGCGTCAAGAGGAACGTTGTACGAACCCAATGCCGAAGTACACGAGCAACAAAAGGGTTCATCGTGCAAGCGAGGAGCTTGTACGGCAAGAAAACACTATTCTATCGATGCCGCCAACGTGGCCAATCCCTGACGATCAGGTTATGAAAAGTCCGAAGAAGCCAGGCGAACAGAAGAAGCAGGCGTTGGCATGCCTCTTTTGCCGTGAGAGGAAAATCGCATGCGGACGGCCCTCTGCCCATAACCCTGACCAGACGTGCAAGTAAGAGCGTCCATGTATTCCACCTGGGAATATGAATGCTAACGTTACTATTAGTCAATGTGCACGCCGTCGGATTAAGTGCGAGTATCCCACTGAATCCCGTCGTGGTCAGCACAAGCGCCGCCGTAAGCCAGTGGAAGGCGAGTCGGCCGTCCGTACGAACTCGACGTCAAGTGTGGGATCAACGACGTCTACCTCTTCGTCTACGATATTAATGACCACCTCGGCATCTTCATGATAACACAGAACCAAGAAAGATATCCGCAACGAACATTCATACGCAATCTTTATCTTGCACGTTCAGAATTGTATTGGCCCAGTCACTCCCTCTGCACGGTACCAACTCGCAAAAAGTGGAAACCTCGTCTATATATTGCACTCAGTTCAACTATTAAACTATTTTAATATCTGACCTTTTTTGGCATGCCCTTCTATGACAATAAGCTCCACTTGTGAATAGATGGCACTTACTTATGGCTTTAAGTATCTGATGCTTTATCATGCCATTGGTCGATACATGATTAGAATAGATATTTTGTTATAGTTCACGTTATATGTTGCGCTCGGTTGCTCTCGGGTAAGATTAAGTTTCGATATTGTTAAAGCTATCAGAAGTAGTAGCGCGTAAGTATACGTAGCGCACATATGTAACTTATCCACGATCACTACTAGTGGGTCGGGAGGCAATGTTCAATTAGTATTCTTCCTTCAATACATTCCTGGATCACTACGTGATTCGACAGAGCAACTCAATCACATCAAAGACTCGGACGCACCAAGGATAGTACGTTCCGCGCCGAGGACCAGGGTCAAGAATGGACAACAAGTCAGTGCCAATCATTCCACGGGTGCTCCGAGTCATGGAAGAATGCACGCATGGTCCGTTTTCCATGATGGAGCTTGGTAGGCCCAGAGGCGATGCCCAATTCCCTGCACGCCGCAGTTCATCGATCATATCTCAAGGGGGATGTGCTCCATGAGGCATAGAGTTTTTTTCAAACGCTTCCACCTCGGCCTGGCTCCAACATGCATGTTGTCCACGGGGTAGGCACACACAAGTTCTGCGGCGACCAGATGACCTGGGGGGACAAATACGCTAGAGTGCAGTGAGTTGACTTGATTGGATGTTGTGGAAGAATCAAGATGTCGTCGAACTTGCTGAACCGCGATAAGATCGATCGCTTCGACCTTGCGAAGACGTATCACCTGCCGCAGTGGACGTGGTCTCCATGGCAGAAACGAGGCGATTAATTGGTTTGTGGTACAACATGTGTAGCAACGTTATCAATATCAATATTTGATTGCTATCTGAGCGGTATGAGCAACTGTCTGCGAGTTTACCACAGGAAACATGGGATACACAGCAAGTTGTTCCTTGAGTGCTCAGATTGAGTTGTGGCAGCTGGATCCTGTGCGAGTGCGGCATCACTGATCTCGATGCCAAACCCAACCTTGGATGCCAAGTTTCTTTGTCTCAATTCCCCCTATGTAATTGCCTCCGATCGTACAAATACCTGCTTGCGTACCCTTCCTCGAGAGCTATTCATCAAAAAATAAGTAACTAAGTAGGACATGATCGAGTCGCGGTATATAAGCCGTGTCACCAAAGCACCAAAAACTAATTGGCGCAAAAGTAGGATCCAGAAGAAAAAAAAAGGCTCGAGTCCGCACGTGTTTCGAAAGCTATAGCGCAATCGTATCCACATCTTCACCGCCCATTGATGGTGGCGCTAGAGTCTCTCCGAAGGTTCGAGGGACTTACAGCTTGTGCATGTTGCGTTGAGGGTGTGGAGTTGGGGTGTTCAGGAATCTTCTCTATTTCTTTCTTCGCAGCTTGCCATGCCTCAAGGTTCTAGGCAACATGAGTGAGATTGCAGTAGCATATCCGAAGACCATAGGGTCCCACCTTCTTACACCAGTCTCTGTGACTTCGAGCCATATTGATTGTCATCTCTCTGAGGTCCGCGACCTTCTGGCGTTGGAAACGATCGAGATCCGCTTGAATTGTCGAACTTGAATACTTCAAGTCTTGCGCCGTCAAATGAAGCGCATCCTCAAGCTTCGAACCACGGTAACGCCGTCAGAATGGCACCACCGACCAACGATGAAACTTACTTGCGAAATGGTCTCACGGGTTTTGCCGATACCATTACGCCTTGCTGTTTCGGGGTCAACATCCATCATGCCGTGCAACGTATGGCTGAGTGCATTCAGGAGACCCATCCCAGGGGCACGCCGCTTGTAAGGACTTGGTCCTGGATGAGGAGGGATGTATACCGACGCGGAGTCGTCGGGATTTTCACTCGATTGTCCCTCTGATGGTGGGTTGGTCGGGCCATTGACGCGACCGCGCGAAAGTGCCTCTTCCAGCCTCTTTGCCTCCTTCTCACTTTTCTCGTACTCCTCCAACATTTCACGCTTGCCCTCTAGAGCGTCTTGGGTCATCTCATATTGTACATGTTTCTGATGCCGATACGCAAGAAGCTTTTTGATGATAGTGGCGAATTGCGTGTATTCATGCAGGGGTTCAGAGAAGTTCTGCTCGAGCTCTTGAAGCTTCGATGGCAGCGGTAAATAAAAAAGCGTGAGAGGCGAGAAAAGATGAAATGCACACACCAGTCTTGTTGTCGACATGTATGATGCGTCGACGGCCTGGCCTGTCTTCTCCATGGCCGTGGCGAGAGCGCCGCTTTCATTAAGGCTGAAGCCGTTCAAGGCAGCACCAAGCTCCGAATAGTCCTGTGAAGTCTCTGCATTATGAACGGGGAGATTGTTGAGCGGACTTTACGGGCTTATAGAGGGAGGTCATACCTGACCATCTCTTTAGTGTCCGACGGGTAACTTTTTCCATCGGACCACCGAGGTGGTTTGCAAACTTGCTCGTAAATACTTCTGAATCAATGAAGCGTTGGTCTGGGTTTCGCAGAGGATGTGTTGCGGTCGGGTTGGGAAGTACTGCATAAGCATGGGATGCCTCGGGATCTGTAGGGTTATGTGACGGTGCTTTGAGGATATTCTTTGGGAGCATTGACAGAGGAGGAGAATTGAGAACTTCAGTCTGCAACATGGTCAAGAATCGTCCGGGACAAAACGAGCACTTGGCCCACCCATGAAACTTCGCCTTCCAAAAATCGATGAAATATGTGCTCATTAGACAAGATGGGGTGGCGGGCGACGCGGTTTAAAAATGTTTGCAACATGCGCTTGCGTCGGGCAATCATTACTCCGTCCTCCTTTGCCTTTGCCTGTTTGGTGGCATAGTCTCCGATGGTTTGCTTGGAGGGAATTGGGGGGATGATGAGAGTTGGATACAGCTTCACAAGGCTGAGTCGTAGAGATTCGAATTCTGAATAGCGATGCCGGGCTTCCGCAGTCTATTATGCACGAGTCGATATCAGACGCTCGATCAGCAATATAATGACTGGTGCCTACCCCGGCATGGATCACGTATGTGATGTAGGGAGTATTGGAGTGAAGGGTCGTCTTTTGAGCATCGGTTATCTTATCACGTACGCTCATTAATGAACCTTAATGGAAGACGGATGAGGTGGACACACCAGGATCTCTGCGTCCTCGCCAGAGTGCAGCCACCTGTCTCTGTAACAACAAAAGTCGCCCTTGTAAGTTTGCTGAGGCTGTTGTTGAATTGTCGGAATTGTCGGAGAGGCGAATGGTTTGCTTGGGGACAATAGACGGGTCGAGTTGGGTGGTGGAGAGGATGGGGCGGATATGTTCACCTTGGAGGTCGAGGAAGTCTCTGATGAGACACGTTCGATGTCGTTCTCGAAAGGGTTGTCGTCCTCGAAGGCGTCCATCTGACTGTACCGCAGCAGAAGCGTCGGTGAGCTTTTGAGCTACGAGTCGCGTCTAACGATGGTCCGTACAACGTCGTGGTCGTAGTGCCGGATATCGGCCACAAGTAGCGCTGCGTACGCTGCATTTCCATATTTGGTCCTACTTATGTACACCGCTCACCCGAATACGCGGAATCCACCCAGCTGCAGCGCTGCGGTCTCCTCCTCTATCCCTTCCACCTCCTCCATCGCACTCTCAAACCCCTTGCCTAGCAGTGACGCAAACAACTCGTCAATCCGCTCCTCATGCCAGCTCCCCTGCATCGACACAGGTACCATGAAATTCTGTATCTTCTCATGAACCTCATGCCTGACAACCATGTCAGCCACGAAACGATTCTAACGATGATTTACTGACCGAAGTTTCCGTCCCTTGCTGGCTTTTGTGTCCACGTTCTTCTTTGCCTTCTTCTCCTTTTGCACCGCCACCCAATCGTCATTTCCACCCGTTCCGTTCCCTCTCGTGTCTATAATGTCTCGTAGGAGCTGGTGGTAAAAATCAGTATCGTCAAACACTTCGGCGTCTTCTTTTTCCCGGATCCCGTCTTCATCCGTGGTATTAGCCCCTAGTCTGCTGCCTTTGCCGCGGTAAATTCTCGTCCGTGCAAGCACTTTGCTATGATCTGCGAGTGTCTCGTCGATCAGTTGTGGTGCTGATTTAATATGTTGAGTCGTTCTTGAAAATGCATTACGGTTGGATGGAAGGAGAACCGACGGTGCAACGGCTTGAATTTTGGATGACCATTTGTTCAGCGTCTGAACAAGGTGGGAGTGGTAACTAATGTGAGTGTGAAACTTTTTCTTTCCAGTAGTAACGTGGATACGAACGTGCTTTCGAGTTCCGTCATCGCATGACTGCTTTGAAGTAATTGTTCCCCGTAGGCAGTAACACAATGATCAGTTTCGGTGTTTCTTTGACGCTTACGGGGAGGAGGCTGGATAAATTCGTTTACTGAAAAGAGACGCTAAATTTGTGTTGAGCGGGCATCGTCTCCATGGGAAGTATCACACCTCTTGAAATTCAAGTATCTCATTTGAGAGTAATTGCGCTTCCTCTAGCATTTTCATCAGAGGAGCGTGCACGTGCTGATCAGCAGCATACTGCGGAGGCTGTTTGGTCGTGAGATATTATCGAATAGGGAAGCAGATAACTACTTGCAGGAGGGAGGCGGTTTCCAGCAGCGACGGATTTTTGTAGGCGAATGCGGGCATCAAGAAGGGAGTCCCAGAGAGCCTGGGTGCAATATATAGATCAAAGACATCGTGCCAGACTAAATGGACTTGCAATCTGTCTTGAAATGGCCTTGCCCTTTTTGCGGTCTTCCTCGCGAACCTTACGGAGACTCAACAAGTCACCATTGTGCTTGGGTGTGCCAGGACGCTCTGTTGATGCGTCCGTGGTGGTGCGTGTGTCCACCTCATGCTTGATCCCAGTCTCACGATCGGACTCCTCCTCGCTGCCCGATTCCGCATCCTCACTGGCAGAGTCGGGCTCGCTGCCGTCTGCCTCGTCGAGCACTAGCTTTCTCGAAGTTTTTTCACCGTCATATTTTGGATCTGAGAGACTCTCGTGGAGGGTACGCAAGGACGAGGGACTGATCGAGAGGGTTCAGTTCATGATCCACGTGCAGGTCCCACATCGACCTACCCTACGTTAAAATAGTGTGCTCGTGCGGCACTGTTATCTGGGACGGTATCGATATCCGGATCAGGATCAGGATGAGTGCCCGTGACTTCGATGTCCTCGGGGTCAAAGTCTGCATGGAATTAGCAGGAGGCATAAGAGTGGATGGTTGGCTTGCCGTCTGGAGCAACGTCCTCGAGCTGGGCGATTTGCTGGGCGAGAGACAGACCTGGAACAGGTCCAGTGATGGGCTCACCGTGATGGGGATTGAAGATGAAACTCACGCTGCATTTTGCGGTGGACGGAAGACCGTCACTTGAGAGTCGAGCCCTGGCTGTTTACATAATTTTTACTAGATGTGCGAAATACGCGGCAAGATTTCTTCTTCTCTCGACCATCACCGTCCCAGCGACACACGAATAAGTGGCCCGTAGCCACTGTTGAACTTTACCTGAACACTAGACACGTTTCAATCTGGATTCGACACCAACTCCATGTTTCTTCTCATCAAAAAATGCACAGAAATCGTGTTACAGGTATGTCCGTTTTTTTGTGCCAGTCTTATTTTGGAAGTGCGCCCGGCTTTGTTTCTGCCTCTCCAATGCCATCAGGATTTTTATCTGTCACGCGACATCTCCAATCGCTGTCACTGATTTTTTTACATGTAATATGATACCCTGCATCTTGATATCCTTTCCCTTCTGTGAATCGCCTCCAGGCTGTTCAACCACTCATAAATCCTCTTTGACGTCTTCCCCTGTCCCTCATACGTACGCTCGCGTACTCACTTGGCATCTCCCCTAGGTTACTCAAAAAATCTCCCTCGAGCCATGCCCCATTCCCCCAATCATATCGCCGTCGCCGTAAATCCTCTCTCGCCAGACGACGACGAAGACAACGACATATGCCCCGTCTGCGATGGCGATTGCACTTGCAACAACAGACAACCTCCCCAAACCGCGAGCCATGGAAGTGCGCGCTTTGTAACTACATCGACCGCATCGATGCGTTCGTCCGCGCACGCTCCCGCGACACAGCCTCTCAAAATCAAACTCACCGTCCCACCCAGTATTCAGAACAAGGCGCGCTCTCTGGGATCCACCCAAAAGAAGTCTCGTACGGAAGCTGCTTCCGCACCACCCAGCGGGGTTACTGGAAGCAACTCCGCATCATCTCATCTCACCAGTACCTATTTCACCGCTGGCCGTGGTCAGCGCAGTTCATCAAATGCCGTAGGATCCAAACGCAGGGGTCGCCCCTCCAAGCCAGTCGCGATGGCACGCGACGGCACCCCAAATACCCCCGCAGACTTGCGGGATTTTGGCAACGAGGCCACCACGTTGCCACAATCACAATCTCATTTATCATCGCATACGCATGCCCACAAATCTATCACATCGCGGGCTACACGCTTACAAGTCAGAAGCTCAAAGTCAAAATTAGCTGCCTCGAGGCAACCTTCAAAATCCCAGGCCAAAGGCACGATCGCGAAGAGATCAGCCTCTTCAAAGAAAAAGCAGGTCCTCAGTGGCCCTGCTGATTCTGACATCCAGCCAAGCGATGATGGGTCCTCAGGCCGCTTTCCTACCTTTGTTTCGGCTGATGGGTTGACATCGGAGGCTTCCGACTCATCTGACTCTGACTCTGACTCCGATGCATCGGGATTCGGCTCCGACCTCTCGCTTGCCGAAGAGGAGGAAAATTACATTGTTGCGGAGCAAAGGCGTCATGACAAGGCTCGTGTTCGTCGCGAGCTGTTGGGGGATGATGCCCCCAAACACAACGATTTGAATAACAGTTGGGTTATCCGTCCCCGGAAGAAGAGCGTTGGCCTCAGCGATGTGGACATGGAAGGTGACTCTGATGAAGTCACGGAGGAAGACGACGATGAAGACGACGAAATGGACGAGGACGAGGAAGAGGACGAGGCGGATGATCAGGCTTCACGGGTGTACACAGGCCTCGCGACCGGGTGGTCGGATGTCGAAGAATCCAGTTTCGACGCTGACATTTTCTTTGCCAATCTCACGGACGCGTCGTCAGACGACGGCTCATCTGAAACTGATGACAGCGATCTCCACGATTCTGCTACCGACCCTTTGGCCAACAGCGTCAACAGCTTGCGGAGTGCAGACTTTGAAGTCACGGAAGCGTGGGATGGACAGGTCGTTTTCACCAATGGTTCAAACGACGGCCATGGAATTCTCGATCTCGCATTTGAGGCCAATGCAGCTCAATTGCTTGCATCGGATAGCGCCTCAGTCAGTCACAATAGCGACGTTGAAATGCGCATCAGTGACAGTGCAGAGGATGAACTCGATGACGGTGACTCGGAGTTCGCTGAAAGTGACGGCGAGACTACGGAGGAGGAGCTTGTCGACGAGCAGGGACTTCCTACCTCCCGTGCGATGGAACTTTTTCAGTGGCCGACCAGCGTCTCGTCTATCAATCCCATGTCAACGGTTAGCCCAATCATCTCTCCTGCTCCGCTTTCTAGGCGCCACCCGCCATCGACCCTGTTGGAGTCACCCCGCCCTGCCGACATTCTAGCCGGCAAAGTGTTCTGGGAAGTGACGGACCAACCGCACTCTGATAGTGCGGAAGGTAGTGGTGGGGAAAGCCCCCGCTCCATCGCCAGAGTTTGCATGCCTATTATGGGCGAGTTTTGTCTGCAAGGCAGCACATCCCAGAAGGCTACCGTCCTTACTGGTGTGAATAAGGACGTGCCGTCTCCATACCGTCGCCTTGGCCACAGGCGAAGAAGGTTCTCCAGCAGCGCTGGAAGCTTCAGCAGTGTATGTATCCTCACGTTGGAGTAATGTCTCTCGATCTCACACGGAATTCCTTAGATGGATCTCCGCGGTCGTACGGCAAGATTGTCGATCTATTCTTCGTTACCCCCGTCTTCCGATGAGCCGACGTCTGAAACACCGCTTGACATCACTCTTGGAGAACCAATCAAGCTAGACGACGTCCTGGATTCTACGTTCCTTGACTCGGAACCTGAGATGCAAATGCAGACCATCCCCGAGAGTGAGGGCGAGCAAAAGCTCGCTCAGAGTCTAAGTCGTTGGGACCACGTTCCCGTTGGTGCCTTCCGACTTACCAGAGAACCTGTGGGGTCGACCTCCGATGTTCCTACTTCGCCAGGCTGGGCCTCTGAACCAGCCAAATCCTCTGTCCCTGAAGCGTGTTCCTACAAAAACGTATTGAAAAATAGCCCCCTTCACACTATGCTCTGGAGTGACAAGAGCGTCAAGCAGAACCCGCGCAAATCAAGAGGAGCAAACATTTCGCCTGTGTTGCTCCCTGTCCGCGACGGCGACTGTACACCCACCCATATTCCGTATCATTATGATCTCCATTCGAACCATCGTCAACAGCAACAGCAACAGCATACACCCTTTAAATCCCGAAAAGAGTCTCGCAGGGAGAGCAAGATGCTGAAGCGCAAGACTCACGCACCCACTTATCAACATCATGATCATCACCAACGACACCCTCGTCGAAACCACCACCCGAACATGAAAACCCGAGGCAATGCATCGGTGCAACGCACGTTTTTTAGCTCGCCTACTTCCGCTCCAGCATTGAGCATCTGAAATTCATCCCTGTTGTTGTATTTCTTGTCGCCGCCCATTCCATGCTCATGACTTTATCCCATATCCACCTTCACTAACCGCATTTCCATAGCCCGTCCTTTTTTTTTCTTCTCTGTATCTCTGGGTATCGCGTATATCTGTGCATGGTTCGACATGCTCCCTCGGTTGGAGCTCAAAACGTTTATGATTCTCTTCCTGACCTGCACTAGGGTCATTGTACTGATTTTTTAAAGTACAACCAGACCTCGTTTTATTACTTTTGTATTGTTGGCGGATGAAAGGTGTATGTTGATCGTACTTTCGGGAATTTGGGATCTTGTCGTACGTTGCACCTGGAAATGCAATCAGTAATTATGTAGCCCCGATTGGACAGACGGCAATGTTTTCGTTGTAGTGCGGTCCTACGAGTCTGCGACCGATCGTTCACGATAGATGTATCCGTGGAATCGAAGTTTCAATTGCATACATCAGCACGAGTGCATTGAAGTGCTTGCCTTACTTCGCAATCAACCAGGCGAGGTATACGACCAGGTGAGTATGACCTACATGCAATGGTGAGCCTGACGGTCCTATCATGGATATGATGGTCAAGGTAGGTCTTTATTGAATAATACTCGCGAACCGAATGACTACCTGGTCCGACTGAATCATCCACCCTCTATAGCGCCCCAGGAACACGGCAAACTGCATCCCACCCGCGAGATGGCCTTGTCCGGCGTCGACTCGTCTCCCACCGCTGTGTGGCACGTAGACAGGAACGCAAACTCGGAGTTGGTGTAGCGTTCCTGGATGATGCGCATCGGCGTTGTCTCTTATCGCTCACAAGGGCAGACCATTCCGGCTGTACATTCCAACACCCCCATCAGGAGGTCTGACATTATTCAATCTTTATCCTGCGCTCTCAGAGTTCAAGGGGTTCAACAATCCGCCTGCTACGAGAATTTGACGACGAGCTATTCTGGCAGAAGGGACACTGCAGAGTTGCCGGGGGAAAATGACCAGATTAATGACCTAGACAAGAAAATGCAGAGATGGCGGAAGGAAATGGGGCGAGACACAAGAACCGTGTAGGGATGCATCGACTCAGAGTGTAGCTTATAGATGGCACGGCGCTAGTTGCAGTAGTGTGCGTGCGTTGCAACGAGGGGTGGTGGGAGGGCTGGGCGACGGGGTGAGTGGGGATGGGGACGGGTGGAGCTCCCCTGCCCAAGCTGGTGTCGATACCCCTCGTCACACGCGTATGCCGCTCATTCTTGGGGGTGGACTGACGCCTTCGAATGTCGTCGAGGCGATTGCGCGTGTGAGG
>JBBPQH010000151.1:0-27690 GCA_038092475.1 Boletus tomentosulus
AATCATCACAAAGTCTTCTGGTACCTGAGATTCTTTTCGAACTCGTACGCAAAATCGCGTGCGATGTTCGCTCGATACGTGGATGGCGCCGCAGTTCGCGTCTCCGCAGACCACACATGTTCCACTGGTGCGTAGGTACCAGTGGCTAAACGGGTCAGCTTTGGACCGGACAAAATACCTATTTGAATGGTATTGCAATTAACCTGGAACAAATCATCGTGCCGCAAAAACTCACCATTCACCGCTGATGTGGTCTGTGATTGGAGGAAAGTTGGTCGGGGATATTGTATAGCTCGTGGTGATTTCCATAATGAACTTTTTTTTACGGAATTGTTTGGGGTCGGCAAATGCGGGGCAGGATAATTTGAAATCGGTGACGTTGTAGGTGCCCGAGTCATTCTGGATGTAAACCTGGGGGGAACATCGTTCGACGTTTGCAGCGTAGGGGCTAGGTGCAGTGGATATCATTCGCCACCATTCATCGGCTGCCTCGCGGTTGACAAAGGTGATGCGGCATGGGTTTCGATAACGCTCAGGGTCCTGTTTCGCAACGGGGTTTCTAGGTTAGTGGTGACTCTATCTGGCGGGTTGACGATTACTGACATATTTAAGGTAGGCAAAGAATAGTCCCATGGCAGACTCGAGAAGCTGGTGACAAATGATGAGGTGTGGGGAGTCCTAGTCAACTTTCGTTGACGTCGATTGGCGACGATGAGCCGCGATAGGTAAGTTTAGTTAGGTAAGCGGTGAAACATTTATTGGTGAAAGGACACGTCCGTCGTCGATTCGAATAGCGGCGAGAGTAAGCTTAAGTGGCACAAGAGTAAATGCGAGGGAAAGATGTGATCCTGATGAGATGATGATTGTACATGCGCGCATCGAGATTATATAGTTGAGCCACGAGTGGCTCATTGTGCGACTAAATAAGATATGAATGGATTTTAAGAAAGAGTCCATGACAATGTGAGATGGACTTCATGAGGCGAGAGAGGGAAATGAAAGAGATGGAAGATGACGCGTATAGCGTGTCGGCGACGCTTTGACGTTGCGGCTGTGCGTGAACGCTGTGCGTCGTCGACATCCATTGCAGCACGGAACCGCCGAGGGTCAGTATGCGATTATCGTTTTGGTAACATGGCACTTATCGTCTATCCGGGCAGCAGCTTCTTGTTACTCTGGTGGATTGAGTGCCGCCTCGGTTGGTGTTCAGAAGGGTCTTTCGGATGGTATGTTTCCAGATCATTGCCCGCAGCACCGCTCAACAGTTAGATTTTGTGATTTCTCTGGCTGACTTGGCACGCTCACCTTCTCTCTTCTTAGCCACCGAGAGCATAGTGACATCTGTTGGTAGCCCTGCTATCACCCACGCGGGGAGCGGTGATGTCGTTACCTCATTGGCGGGTTCACAATTCCCTCTGATTGCAAGCACGAACAGGTGAGGAAAAAGTCTGATCAAGCAGAACAAGGCTAACTCAGTTTTCAGTACCGCAAACGCTGCCACGAATGTGCATTCCATTTCCCCGACGGGTCCGCCGGTGCTTATCGCGTTAGTCACGGTAGTTGGAGGTACACTGTTTGGTGCTTGGTTGATATGCCAGAGTAATAAGCGCATGTTTTCTTGCCAACTCAAAGGTGAGGGTGGATAGTAGTTTAATTGTATCGTTGATACCAATAGACTTCACGACCATCTGAAGCTGTCGTGGCAATGGCAACCACTGATGTGTTCCGCCGTGACCTCTGTGAGAAGACGTCCTGTGTCATGCCTTGGTTCGAACTGAGTCAGGACAACCCAAGGCTCGTCTGTTGCTCCTCTGTCTCACCACAAAAACATAGGTTGTGTGGGCACCAGCCACTGATGTTTTATCGGGTGCCGGTACAGGGTTGCTGCCAGGAGTTGTTGTGGAGGGTTGGTGGAGAAGTCACGCAGAAGTTTCACACGGAAAATAGACCATCGATCTTTGCCTTTGCCATCTCGAGATCAATGCTCGTTGCATTGCTTGTTCCATTGGAGAAATACATACTGGGCGTGCGTTTTGCCTGATACATGACATTGTACATCCATTGACCTTCTTCCGTGACCAAGAGCCAACGATGGCTTCACTCAACCAGCTCCCAAACCTCTCCCGCACCCTTCTCCACTGATTCGATATACTCCCAAACCTCGCCGTTCACCTGTTTCTCTGCGCGGGAAAGGAACCTCTTCTCGAGATCACCAAAGAGTATATCTGTTTCGCCTTGATATCCCTTTGTCGCCTTCAGATCCCCCGCATCGTTCACGTGAAGGGCGTAGTCCTTGAGAGCCATGATCGATATCTCGTCCCTTCCAATCATCACAAAGTTTTCTGGTACTTGGAAGTCGTCTCCCGTGTTTCGAACCCGTATGCAAAATCTGGTGCGATACTCGCTCGAAACATGGACTGCATCACAATTTGCATCTCCACAAACCAGACACGTTCCGTTGGTGCGCAAGTACCAGTGACTGAAGGGATCAGCTTTGGACCGGATGAAATACCTGGTATTGTAATTAACCTGGAACAAATCGTCATGCCGCGAAAACTCACCATCTACCACTAATGTGGTCTGCAATTGTGATTGGAGGAATGGTGATCGGAATTCCTTTATGAGTATTGTCAAGCGGTGTAACAGACATTTTTTTGCGGAATTGTTGGGCGTCGGGTAATGCGGCACAGGAGAAGAAAGTGGTGACGTCGTAGGTGTGTGGGTCATTCTGGATGTAAAAATCGGCGGAAAGTCGTCCGACGTTTGTAGCGTAGGGGCTAGGTGCAGTGGATATCATTCGCCACCATTCATTGGCTGCCTCGCGGTTGACAAAGGCGATAAGGCATGGGTATCGAAGACCCTGGTCCTGTTACGCAACGGGGTTTCTAGGTTAGTGGTGACTATCTGGCGGGTCAACAGTTACTGACATCTTTAAGGTACGCAAAGAATGGTCCCATGGCAGATTCGAGAAGCTCGTGGCAAATGATGAGGATCTCGCTATCACACCATGCGAGTAGCTCGGAAAAGAGAAGCGTGGGACCTACGCCCGCTGTCCGAAGATCTTACGTTGTGTTTTCGCTCATGCCTCACTACAACGCAACGTGCTCGTCTTTATATTTGGGCATGCGTTTTGCCTGATCAATCGTTCTGCATCTTATGTTACATCATTGAATATTGACCTGGCACTGGTGCCTTCACTCGACCAGTTCCCAAGGTTCGCCAACGCCCCTCTCCACTGATTCAACATACTCCCAGACCTCACCATTCACCCGTCTCTCTGCGCGGGTAATGAACCTCTTCCTGAGATCACCGAAAAGTAGGTCTGTTTCACCTTGATATCCCTTTGTCGCCTTCAGATCCCCCGTATCGTTGATGTGAAGTATATGGCCCTTGGGAGCTGCAATTGATATCTCGTCCCTTCCAATCATCACAAAGTCTTCTGGTACCTGAGAATCGTTTCGAACTCGGACGCAAAATCGCGTGCGATGCTCGCTCGAAATGTGGACTGCATCACAATTGGCGTCTCCGCAGACTACACATGTTCCACTGGTGCGTAGGTACCAGTGGCTAAAGGGGTCAGCTTTGGACCGGACGAAATACCTGTTTGAACGGTATTGCAATTAACTTGGAACAGATCGTCGTGTCACGAGAACTCACCACCTACCACTGATGTGGTCTGCGATTGGAGGAAAGCTGGTCGGGGATAATGTATGGTGGTTGTTGGTGATGAACATTTTTTTGCGGAATTGTTCGGCGTCGGGTAATGCGGCGCAGGAAAAGAAAGCGGCGACGTTGTAGAGGCACGGGTCATTCTGGATGTAAAACTGAGTGGAAAGTCGTTGGACGTTTGTAGCGTAGGGGCTAGGTGGAGTGGATATCATTCGCCACCATTCATCGGCTGCATCGCGGTTGACAAAGGTGATGAGGCTTGGGCCTCGCTGATCCTGTTTCGTAACGGGGTTTCTAGGTTAGTGGTGACTCTATCTGGCGGATCGACGTTTACTGACATCTTTGAGGTAGACAAAGAATGGTCCCATGGCAGATTCGAGAAGCTTGGTGGCAAATGATGAAGATCTCACTTATCATACGGTCTGATAGACTCGGGAAATGCCGTCCTTGTTGATGTAGAGTACTAGTGGCGATGACAGTGATGCATTGATGCATCAGTGCCAGTGCAGTGGTTGGGAGTCACGGAGAAGTTTCACACGCAAAATAAGAACACCGATCTTTTGTAATCGAAATCAAAGCTTGTTGCATTGGATGTTTCATCGGAGAAATACATACTAGGCGTGCGTTTTGCCTCATCATTCGATCTGCATCTTATGTTTCGTACACCGTTGACCTTCTGCGACCAAGAACCTTCACTCGACCAGTTCCCAAGTTTCGCCGACGCCCCTCTCCACTGATTCAACATACTCCCAGACCTCGCCGTTCACCTGTCTCTCTGCACGGGTAATGAACCTCTTCTTCAGATCACCGAAAAGTAGGTCTGTTTCGCCTTGATATCCTTTCGTCGCATTCAAATCCCCCTCATCGTTGATATGAAGGGTATAGCCCTTGGGAGCTGCAATCGATACCTCGTCGGTTCCAATCATCACAAAGTCTTCTGGTACCTGAGAATCGCCTCGAACTCGTACGCAGAATCGCGTGCGATGGTCGCTTGATACGTGGACGGCGCCGCAGTTCGCGTCTCCGCAGACCACACATGTGCCCCTGGTGCGTAGGTACCAGTGGCTAAAGGGGTCAGCTTTGGAGCGTATAAAGTACCTATTGGAAAGTCATTCCATCTAACTGACAGATCATGGTCGGGAAACTCACCATCGGCCACTGATGTGGTCTGTGACCTCGTTTGGCGGTATGATGGTGGCCGGTTTGGCTCCAGAGTCCGGGATAGTACATGCCAAGAACATTCTTTCGGAAAAATGTCTTATGGCGGGCAAGTGGCCGTTGTTGAAGAGAGTACAGACATCTCCCCTGTTGGTCTGGACATAAAACTGAGGGGACATGCGTTTAACATATCCAGCGTGGATGCTAGTAGGAGTGGATATCGTCCGCCACCACTCATCAGCTGTCTCGCGGTTGACAAAGGTGATGAGTCGTTGGTAAGCGTCATTTTGGGCCTCTTTTGCCTATGAGGTTTAAATTAGTGGACTCTGACTGCGAGCGGAGAGTTACTGACACAAAATTTGAACCAGACGTAAAACAGTCCCATAGTGGGTTCGAGGTACTTGTGAGTGCTGACGAGGGGCCTACCATTACGATCTAATAAGTACTCAATGTTCAACGTTCAACCCTAAGGCCTAAAGGGTGACGGTGCCCACTGCCCTTTGCAACGCCACACACGTCACAATCTATCCATTTCCTCAAGGGACATCTGACCGCATCCGATGGATCGCTAGATAGAACACGATGTACATCCTGGCCATCCACACAGCCTGGGTACCGATAACGTTCTTTGTCATTTGCGATGCGCCATTGGTGGCACTGGCACATAGAGACAGAAGTGGCCTAGTGTAGCATTGGTCAGCAGCCCCAGAAAGGCCACGTACAATGTTGTAAGTCGTCCGACGTCGAGTCAACCACCATCTTCCGAGTGCGTAGTCTGGAAACTCCTGGGTACCTCTCCAACGTCGACCGTTTTGGACCATACAGAAATGACAGTTTTTGCCTGTGCCTCGTCGGATGAGGATCTCCTCAGACCAAGCCAGAAAGTGCATATCTGTGGCTAGGACGCTTTGTGTCTCTCGAGTTTGTGAACAGATGTGAAGCATGATCAACGACACTCGTCCATTTCTCTGAGACTCAAGGCTGGTCTATTGCTCGTCTGTTGTTGAACAAATACCGAGACCCAAAAACATAGACTCTATACAGTGATCCACCGTCATTTGCGTCACCACCACCACTTGCGTCAAACCAGATTTAAGAGACAAATTTCAGTACTTCATTCATCACAACACTTTAGATAAATTGTAATTTACCTTTACATTATTTACTGCTGTGACAATCAGATCCGAGGACCAACTGATGTCTTTCGATTTGATGTTTTATGAGCAAAAATTACATACTTTGCGGCTTGTGAGTCAGAGCAAACATGAATATGTACAAAAACAGATACAATGGGTTCTAGTATCAATGGGCAATGTTATGAATGAACGATCTAGTGTAGGAAAAATGTTGTGATCTGCCAGAACGATGCCGGTGGACGAGGTTGGTACAAGGACAGCTTGGCGTTGAGATATACCAAATATGGACGCATCCCAATCGGAATCGGATTGGTGGCAAGTATTCATATACACGTCAGCACGAGCCACATCATGGGACCTGTTGCCCTAATGGGTAAGCGCTGCACTTTTTTGTCACGTTCATGAGTTCGAAACAAGTCGCACAAGTTTTTTTAGAAATTGTTTATACACCACCTTGAACCTCCTGTAGTACTTGGGTGCTAAAACCACTCTTAGAATATCAGAATTACATGGCTTAGACTCATGCCAGGACTAACTCAGGGTGATAAGATAGCTTAGATATCACTGATGTTTACATAATCTACTGATATACCATTTTTGTGCTGACGCAAATGGTGGTGTGCGCGCGATAACACCTCAAACAAAGATTTTATTGTGACGACCCAACAACATACTAGATGGACTGTATTTTTTTTATAGATACAAATTAAGTACTACCAAAGATGTGGGTACTGTCTGATCCAATTAAAGTGCTGTTTAAATCAATTGGGAGTCGGCTTAAGTTTGCTGACGCAAATGGCGGTGGATCACTGTAGTGGGTACCACTTTATCGGGGAGTGGTGCTGGTGCAGCTTACTGCCAGGGTGGAGGAGGAATCAGAATAGACCGTGGATCTTTACATGAAATCAGTGCTCATTGCATTGGAGAAATAGATACTGGGCGTGCGTTTTGCCTGATCAATTGTTCTGCATCGTACATGACATCGTACATATTGACCTCCTGCGACCAAGAGCCTTCACTCGACCAGTTCCCAAAGTTCTCCGACGCCTCTCTCCACTGATTCAACATACTCCCAGACCTCGCCGTTCACCTGTCTCTCTGCGCGGGTAATGAACCTCTTCTTCAGATCACCGAAAAGCAGGTCTGTTTCGCCTTGATATCCTTTCGTCGCATTCAAATCCCCCGCGTCGTTGATGTGAAGGATATAGTCCTTGGGGGCTGCAATCGATACCTCGTCGGTTCCAATCATCACAAAGCCTTCTGGTACCTGAGAATCATTTCGAACTCGTACGCAGAATCGCGTGCGATGGTCGCTCGATACGTGGATGGCACCACAGTTCGCGTCTCCGCAGACCACACATGTTCCACTGGTGCGTAGGTACCAGTGGCTAAAGGGGTCAGCTTTGGACTGGACAAAATACCTATTTGAATGGTATTGCAATTAACCTGGAACAAATCATTGTGCCGCGAAAACTCACCATTCAGCGCTGATGTGGTCTGTGATTGTGATTGGAGGAAAGTTGATCGGGGTTATTGCATAGTCGCTGGTGATTTCCATAATGAACTTTTTTTTACGGAATTGTTTAGTGTCGGCTAATGCGGCGCAGGATAAGAATTCGGTGACGTCGTAGGTGTGCGGGTTATTCTGGATGTAAAACTGGGGGGAATGTCGTTGGACGTTTGTAGCGTAGGGGCTAGGTGGAGTGGATATCATTCGCCACCATTCATCGGCTGCCTCGCGGTTGACAAAGGCGATGAGGCATGAGGATCGATATTGTTGCTCCTGTTTCGCAACGGGGTTTCTAGGTTAGTGTGACTCTATCTGGCGGATCGACATTTACTGACAATTTTGAGGTAGACAAAGAATGGTCCCATGGCAGATTCGAGAAGCTTGGTGGCAAATGATGAAGATCTCAGTTTCACA
Organism: Boletus tomentosulus; assembly: GCA_038092475.1. Taxonomy (NCBI): domain Eukaryota; kingdom Fungi; phylum Basidiomycota; class Agaricomycetes; order Boletales; family Boletaceae; genus Boletus; species Boletus tomentosulus. Next base: position 7,888 of record JBBPQH010000151.1, read on the forward strand.
TACATACGATCCAATTTATGGATGCTTATTGTCTTGGTTTTCACTAGTAGGAAATCGCCCAAAGAACTGTGGTGGCCAACCATGGGAAGATCGTGTATTTCGAAGGACGGACACGTTTATTGTGGTGTCTGTGATACGGGCGCACAGAGGATCGGAACTGCCCGGCCGCGATTGTATTCATGCGTCTCCTGGACAACACAATTGTTGTTGTTGTCATCGGTAGTGACTGCAGTCTCAACATAATTGTTGTGTCGAGGTTAGTATGTGCCACCCGGTGAGACGGCACTCAATATGCTTGGTGCCGTCTGATCTTTCCTAAATTCCTTTTTCTTTACCAAAAAAGTCTGTGTTGTACTCACGACGTTGCCATCCCAAACCCTTTGTTCCACAGTGATGGCCTTGAATTGGGCAGAGTTCAAGTCTTGAGCTTGGCTTCTGACAAGGCATCTCTGCCGCAGGAGATGAAAGTTTCTATGTGTCTTGTTGGTTGGATCAATTGGGACTGGGAGAAGTGCTCACTGCTGCCACGTTGCGGTCAACTTGCCAGTTGCCATGCCTCGGTTTGAACAGACTCCAGACAACCCGAGGCTTCTGTTGCTCGCCTATCTCAGAGCAATTACCAAGACCCAAAAACATAGACTGTGGGGTACCAGCAAGTGATTTGCTTTACTAAGTGCCAGCTGGTGGGAATAACGGAGAAATTTCACACGCAAAATAAGACCCGGTCGAGAGCGACTCAATCAGTGCTCGTTGCATTGGTTGTTCATCGGAGAAGCGTGCGTTTTGCCTGATCAATCGTTCTGCATCGTACATGACATCGTACATATTGACCTCCTGGGACCAAGAGCCTTCACTCGACCAGTTCCCAAGGTTCGCCGACGCCTCTCTCCACTGATTCAACATACTCCCAGACCTCGCCGTTCACCTGTCTCTCTGCGCGGGTAATGAACCTCTTCTTCAGATCACCGAAAAGCAGGTCGGTTTCGCCTTGATATCCTTTCGTCGCATTCAAATCCCCCGCGTCGTTGATGTGAAGGATATAGTCCTTGGGGGCTGCGATCGATACCTCGTCGGTTCCAATCATCACAAAGTCTTCTGGTACCTGAGAATCGCCTAGAACTCGGACGCAGAATCGCGTGCGATGGTCGCTCGATACGTGGATGGCGCCGCAGTTCGCGTCTCCGCAGACGACACATGTTCCCCTGGTGCGTAGGTACCAGTGGCTAAAGGGGTCGGCTTTGGAGCGTATAAAGTACCTATGAAAAATCATTCCATCTAACACATGATAGATCATGGTCGGGAAACTCACCATCGACCACTGATGTGGTCTGTGACCTCGTTTGGTGGTATGATGGTGGTCGGATTGTTGCCTTCGGAGTACGGGCTAATAGTACATGCCAAGAACATTCTTTCGAAAAAATGTCTTGTGCTGGTCGATTTACCGTCATCGAACCAATCACAGACGTCTCGCCCATTGATCTGGACATAAAACTGAGGGGATATGCGTTGAACGTATCCAGCGTGGATGCTAGGAGGAGTGGATATCGTCCGCCACCACTCATCAGCTGCCTCGCGGTTGACAAAGGTGAGGAGTCGTTGGTAATATTTACTTCCGATCTTTTTTGCCAACGAAGTTTAGATTAGTGGACTCTGACTGCGAGCGGAGAATTACTGACATAGCATTTGAGCCAGACGTAAAACAGTCCCATAGTGGATTCGAGGTACTTGTGAGCGCTGACGAGGGACCTACCGTTACGATCTAATAAGTACTCAATCCTAAAGTGCGGTGCCTTTCTAACGCCGCACACGTCAGTCTATCGAAAAGGTCAAGGGACACCTGACCTCATCCGATATATCGCTAGATCGAAAACGGTGGACATCATGACCAGGACGGCGTGGGTACCGATAACGTTTTATCGGCGGCCGGTGCACGTCGACCGCCCAATTTTGGACCACACGGAAATGAACGTCATGGGCACCATCAAGGGCGTGACGTTGGAATTATAACGGGCTTGAAAGGGCCGCAGCACGCAGGCAGAGCGTCGTTCCGCGTGATCATCGTCTACGAGTAGCCCATGACGCACCTCGAGTTAGTCGTTGATGCGCGTCACGGAACATTGATAGGCGCTTTGATGGTCTTAACGATGCGTCCGCCCCGAGCGCACTTGCCCCGGAGCTATGCTGCCAAGAATTACTTGGGCAGTAACAATCCTGTCCTTACCCTGTGTGGACAGGGGTCATCTGCGCACTTTGTGCGGAGCTGTGATCTCAACATGACTTGGGTCAGGCTCACCTATGTTTGGTTGTCGATGCCTTGATGCGGTCTCCCTCGGAATCATAGTATCGTCTGATTCGCATACCAGGAAGACGAGCAATGTCCTTCACGGCGTTTTGACGATCTGCATTCATGATCTGATGATGGCGCATTTACGACAGCCCCATGATTGACTCTTTGTCGTCTAGGTAATTTGATAGGTGTCGATGCTGATCTGCGCTCTCTTTTCTTTGTAGAGCCTGCGGTAGCTCGAGCGCGGCGACAAGGCATTGAGAGTCGGATTGTCTTTTTTAGAGAGTGCTCTGCGGTGACAGCGTCTAGACGTCTGCTTGTAGTGGAGAAAAATGGATACATGGGTGAATGGTCGGTCAGTGGGAAAATACGAGACGTATTTTTTGATTCTCTAAAGATCGGAAGGACAGTGGGAAAAAACGTGTGGACGTCCTACAGAGAAATATTCGTATCTGTGAGACGGATTGGATCGTTGGTGCCGCGTCTCAGAGTACTCTTGGCGTCTACCGCATGGGAACTGACAAAAAGGCCCGGATAGAAACGTGCAACGAGGTAGCGAATGAGCACGATCGGCGGTGGGTATTTTGATCTGCGTGGGTCGTCCCGCGGTGCGTCGAGATATCACCGAGGGGGGGGGGTGACTGGCAATCCCCGTACGATCCCTTGACAATGGATTCCGATCAGCATCCGCCAACGAGCGGCGACAACGCGTCCGTGGCTGTGTGTTTTCTAGCAAGTAAAGACAAAAGCCCTTTTTCGCAAGAAGTGGCAGGTCTTCCCTCAGGGCCGCGTTTTCTCCAAAAGAACTTTTTTTCCGGGGAGAGCCGTTGAAATGGAAAATACGACCACGGATCAGGAAACAAGAGTAGAGTCGGTCGGGTGCGGAACCGCGATAGCCTGTGCAATGGACCCCCTGCCCAAAACCCCACAAGATATCGCAGATCCGAATACTGGCGATTGTCGGCCAGACTAGAGGGCAAACACTGCCCTGTACACGTTCCTATCGCGGCGGCCCTAGAGAGCTGAACCGTTTTGGACCCATCCTGTACGCTCTCATGCCATGGGGATTATATGGGCGGCCGCTCCCGCGCTAGAAGCCCCAGTTGTGGGCAGTGGATATGAATCTTTGTGTGGAGATGTCCGTCGATATCGCTCGCTCTAGACGCGCTGTGGTTCGTACAGCATGGCGGGTAGTTGACCTGCCCAACCCCTCGCCTCGTGCCCGCCACCCTGAACTTGGGAAGTGGGAATCCAACCAGCTGCTGAAACGAGGATTTCTTCCAGTGCGTTTCGAGACAAGAACGAGGCGTTTCTAGGGCCAACGACGGTCATGCACACTTTGATCGATATGATTGCCTCCGATCGAGGTCCGTACACCGGCGATTCGGTCGTGTGAGTGCGAGTGGATAAACACGTCCCCTGCTTTTCCCGTTGCGCTTGGTGTATCACCACGCTGAATTTGACAATCTAGAGATTAAATACGTACGTGCAATTTCATAGCGAAGAGGGTCCGATAGAAAGCGATGCATATGAATACAGAGCAACAAAAAAAACACGCCAAGAAATAGACTAGTACAGGTACATGGAATTCGGACCGTTTTTTTCGACAAGGACCTAAGTATCTCGACAACACCTGGCCGCCGAGATTTACACCACGGCACCACTCGTTCGCATGTCCACGTGCTGGTGACGGGGAGGAGAGCGCTGACGGAGTGGCAAGATATGATCGTGAGCGCGGTCTGATGATGATGGATATGCCGTGCGTGCGAGGGGTGCATCATCGATCCATGATTGGATCTCTGGCAACTGATTGGGGTGTTGTGGCTTGCGCGAGTCAGGGATAGATGTAAGGGGCGCAATCGAAGGGTGGCCGTAGTGATATGGTGCGAGTGGTGCTACGTGGGTGGAAATAGGAGGGAGCTGCGTCGACTGCGGTGGGGTTCTAGGCCGGGTCATTGAAGTTGCGAGTGGGCCCCTACGGTGGGGGAACTGGTCTGGCCTGGAGCGACCGTGCGTGCGCTCAAAGAGACCGCACTTGTTGCAGAGCTAGAATCGCCATCAGCGGATGGTATAGTGAAAAATTAAAAAAAAGTCATACCACTTTTCCGGGGCTCAGATTTGATCTCCTCCACGTGGAGGTATCTGTGGTGCAACAATTAAAGCATCTCCGCCGAACCCTGTCGCTAAGCTTTGTGGCGGCATCATCCGTGTATCCGATGGAGTAGTGGCTCTGGCCGGGCAGAGGGTAGGAGAGGGAGCCGCTGTCGCGGGTGCCCGGTGTGGCATGAGCGAGAGGGGGGCTGCTGTAGGTGGGGGAGAGATGGTACGAGTAGGGTTCGTTGGCGTATCTGTGTTCGTGAGGACGAGGACTGTAGGTGTAGCGAGTGTCTCTGACGGGATCATGGGTGTACCGCGATCGCATCTGTTCCTGGGAGTAGTAGTCGGAGTAGGCCGAGTCAGTCGGTGAGCGACGAGGTGCAGGTGAGGAGACAGAGGAGCGATCGAGGGAGGAGACTGAGAGGGAGGGAGAGTGGAGTGTAGCTATGGGAGGTGGACTCTGTCTACGGTAGAGGTAGTCATAGTCGCGTCTGTGTCTGGGAGAGGAAAGTTCAACGCGGTGGGGCATGGCAAGAGTGAGGAAGTGAAAGTGAAAATGGGAGACTTATCAAGGGTAGAGAGATCAACAAGACGCTGATCAGAAGGGATCAGGAATGGCGAGAAAGGAAACAGGGCGGACTGCCTTTTCGGCACGGCGGTGTCCCATCCGAAGCTGAGTTTTAAAATGGCACCGCGGCACAGCCGGCATGCATTGCTGCATTTAATCGCCGAAGCCAGCGAGGATTGGAAATCCCCTTGCCCTGTTCACACGCAGGGAATCAACTTGATCGCCTACCCTATCACATCGACCCTGCCTTTGCCGAGACAGTACAAGTCATCTCACGTTCATCGCTACCCGTTAGTGGGACGCCTGATCCTGATGCTCTGTTCCGAGCGCGGATATCCGTCCTCTCAATCCCCGCAATCGTTACTGCTACCAGTGCACAACCTCAATTAGGTGCCGCTCCACCCAAGGCTATCCATCTTCCAGGCGTTCCATGCTGCTCGGCCCACATACAGCAACTCGGAGCCACCCGTGTGAACGACCGCCTCTTCCTGTGAGCCTTTGTCCACGATCAATCTGCGCCATTTCGTTCTCGGATGGCAAAATAATCGCTAGTTGCCAACTCCATCAGATGTGATCAACGTAAGCCGCATTGATGGTTTGATCCAGAGCGTATCATTGTCGAGCCGCGCTGACACATTTCGTCGCCAAAACGGCCGTACCCCACCCATTCTGGGAGTCGGGGCCGACCAATTCACCCTGCATGGTCCACGTGCATTTCATTCTGCGAGCGTACTTGTTGCAACAGCGCATCCATGCCCGGTCATCAAAGCCCCCCGTCCCCACCTTTTTTAGCTTTTCAGTCAGGCAAACAACGTCACGACCGGCCCCGTCAACGGATCAACACCGCACGTCAGCAGACCTTTGAGGAGACGCGCGGCGCGCGTTCTTGCTAGGAACAAGGAACGCCCATCGGCCGACGTGCATCGATCTCTCGGATTTGGCCGACCAGGGTCTGATCGAGGTCAGAGCAGGTGAGTCAACCTTGCACCGGCTAAGGAGAAATCGCACCAAAAGACGCATCCCCCCAACGGTGGCTTGGTCGACCGTGGGACGAGGGGGGGCGTTTGAAAGGGCGGAGAAGACAGAGGTTGCGAGGTTGCCTGCTCGTCACCGTGACCATACCAACGCAGACTGCCTAGCGCACGCAACCTCGATCCCACCGTCGCCGCACATGCCCAGCTGGGGTACCCCAGCAAACCCCATTTGGCTCTGCGTGTGAGGCGTACAACCCTGCATATTCCCTCATCGCGTCGATCGAGACTCTTATCAGGCGGCCCCGATCAAACCATCATCAGGGAGGACAAAAAAGTGTGCACGCGACCATGAATTCAACCTTATCTCCACTACGCCGTCCATGACGACGCCACACGGCCTCCCAGGCTGTTGGATCAAGTCAACAATGCCAGCGGCGTCTTTGCACATTGTTGGATTCTTGACCCGCCATCCAGTGTAACCTAACTTTGCAAGAAAAACGTCCCTCGGCGCAACTTGTAAATAGAAGACCTCACGCTCACCCATCCGACTCCACTTCGGTGGAGCTTCCCTCCGCACGCTTCGCCACCGCCGCCGTCGACCACACCCGCACCGTCCCGTCATGGCTCCCCGTCGCAAACATCATCGGCTCATCCGTCGCATTATTCCACCCAATACACGTCATATCCCGCAACTCGGTCACGTTCATTGGTCGGAGATAACGGAGCAACGCCGCCGTCTCTCGATCCCAAATATGGACATCTCCCGCTACAAGGGGCGAAATTGAGCGACGACTCGACTCCTGCACTTCAACGCACCTTTCCCAACGCAAAACACAAATTGCTCGTCCTTGCCCCCAAAGTAGCACGACCCAGCGATGGACGTGGGCACGTTGAGCGCAAAGGTGTGTTTCAGGCTCAGACGCGCCGTGAACGGGCTCTCCCCGTTGGTGCGCGCCCTGTCCCGCACGACCTCGAGTTTCCACAGCTGCGGCGGGGCCTGGGCCGAGGGTCAGATGTCGCATGGCCGCGATGAAACGGCGTACCTGTTCAAACGAAACGAGCACGACCGGCGCCCGTTTGGATATTTTGGAGACGACAATGTCGCGCACGTCATCATACAGTGGTGTTTGACTATCATGCGTGTGAGCGGTGCCTCTATACACCCGCGTGAAACGTACCTCTCCTTGCGTTTCGTGTGCATATTGTATACTATTGCAATTTGGTCAGTCGGAAACAGATGGTCGCATGCGCGCTTACCAATGATCCGTTTCTCGACCTTGGTCTGACGCGTCGGTTGTGGTCCGTTTGCTGGTGGTACAGAGGGCCCTATGGCTATCAGACGCACACAGTCTGGGGTTACCGCGACATTGATCAATCGCACGTGACCAAGGTGGTACGCATCCAAGACCTGCAGAGGCATGATTTATTTCCCGGGCCACGTCTCAGGTCAGCCAGGCACACCTTTCCATGGGGATCCTGAGTCCACTTTTATCAGCACCGTTCCCATCAACGATGTGTAACATACCAATTTCACTACATCGCTCCCTTCGACAGAAAGCATCGCTAACAAGGCATGAGCAAAGGAAGCATTGTAGACATCCTTCCTTACCCTGTCCACTAGGAAGCCAGATCACCGAACTGACCGTCTTGGATCTGTCGATCGTCTGCTTACACACCCCATCCTGAACAACGCGAGACATCAGACACGAACGCAACGTGGGGCTGTGATTTACCTCGGACCACAGCTTGAGACCACGCGTAAACCGTGTCAGGAGCATGCGTCCGTTGGGTGACCTGAGCTATCATAAGCCTCGTTCTGTGACCAAGACAGAGATGCTCACCAAGCAACCTGACTGACAAAGCCCCGGACGTGCACGAGCGTCCGATGGTGCGTCAGCGTCTCCTACGCATACAATCAACCAACCAAAAACGCTTGAAAAACGATCCCACCCACCCCCACACGAAATATCATCGCCGTTCGGTCCCAACTAAACAGAAAGCGGTCACCCATTGTCCAAAAAAACCAAACACGTCCCTCACCTTGACGTCGCCAAATACTTGCCATTCGGCGAAAACTGGAGATGCCGCACGAGCGCCCCATGCGGAAGCACCTCGTGCGCCATCTCGAGCGCCTTGAGCTCCTCAATCACCTTGCTCACCCTTGCCCCCCGCAGCGCAAACAGCCCCGTTTCCGGTACCGGACTCGCCGTGTCCGGTTCGCCTGACATGGGCGTCTGCCACCACGAATCGCGCCGGGGAAGCCCAGGCCGGAGGATCGTCGGCCGCTTGCCCGTCGTGCGCTGCAGCTTGATCACCGCGCGCACCGCGTTTTGGAAACGCGCCCGCGGGTCGGGGACGTCGAGCACGAGATGGGTGTCGCGTGTCGGCCGCGGACGCTCGGGTGCTCCGTCGGGGCGCGACGGGCTGCCCACCTTGGCTTCGTCGTCGTCGGCTGCGCCCTTGTGGAACATGCGCCTGCCGGCCAGCGAGGCGATCACGCGCGAAAAGGACGCGCGGGTCGCGACGAGGCGTTGGCTGCACCATTGCATTGCGAATCGGTGTGCGCGCACGATGCCGAGTTTCGCGAGCTTGTCCAGGGTCTCGGAGATGACTTGCCAGAGCCATTTTTGGTCTTTTTGGGTGAGGAACGTCCAGCGCTCTAATACGAACCAACCCGAGATGCAGATGAGACCCGACGACGAGATGAGCTGGCGAGAACGCATGAGGCTGAGAGATTTGCGGAAACTGTGATAGACATACCGTCGTGACGACAATGATTGCCGACGTGATGGGGTTCTGCAATCAAACGGATCAATGTCCATTAACCAGGATTACGCAGACTCGACCATACCTGATGAGATGAATACGTAAAGAGAACGACACCAGCAGAAAAGCAGGCGATAGCGATTACGAGAAATACGAGCGGAGATCCCTTCATCCATCCCAGCAACCACCAGGGAACGCGATGCACGGGGGAGCGACTATACACACGCTCAGTACACATGAGAGAGTCAAGACTATGGTCCCACTTACTAAATGGATTGTTTCCAAGTGAGGCCAAGAAGCCCATTGACTCCACTCGCGATGCTGAATACCAACGAAGACATCCAAAATATGTTAACACTATCGGCGAGGACGGTGCCCTTCATGTTGCTCGAACACACCAAGAGCGATGCATCGACCACCCCAAATAGGATCGACAGCGTCGACACGTTCAACAAATTCTTGGTAGCATGCTGTTGATGGAACCAGATCGTTGGGATGCCTAGTAAACGGATCTGTACACCATCCATCAAACATGTGTTGCAACGCACCAATCTCGATGAAGATGGTCAGCGCGGCGGTGATTTCATCAAGGTGACTACCGATCTCGAGCATCAAGTCATGGGCATACCGTTGCACCGCCGGTGATCGAAACTGGTCTAGAATCAATGTCACACACCCACACACCCCGAACGCGATGCAACACCCACTCTTGTAATCGTAGAGACGAGTTGCAAAGTACTGGAGAAAAGGTTAGGGTGAGAAAAGGCAGGACGTGACGGAACATACTTTCAAATCGGCTTCGAATGCCCGCACCGACTGACTGATCGCCTCATCATTAAACTCTTCAAACTCGCACAGACAACTGATGAACGCCCCCACGTCGCCCGCGAGACTCTCGAGCTGATTCGGAAGCATATCCATCTCGAGATTGTCCTGCGAGATGGGTATCGTCGAGCGGTGGCGCCAATCCTGCCGCCGTTCCATCACGTTGGGATTCATAAGCCCTTCTTGCGGTTTCCGTGTAATCTTGCGCGGGTAGAGACAGGCGGCGTTTTCTCGGAATAGAAAGAGAATCTTGGCAAGGCGTTCTTGGAGTCCAAAGGCGGACCAGACGATTCCGACGGAACTCCCGAGTTCCCGCGAGGCGTTTTCGAAGTCGCGGAGCTGGACATTGCAGAGTGAGCGTGAGAGGAACGGAATGAAGGAAATGCGTTCATACCTGTTTGTCAAGCGTTTCGATCCGTCTTGAAGGGGTCAGATGGCAAAAAGCGACATGCGCCGAAACACTTGCCTCTCGAAATCGAAAAACATCTCTGCGCCAGCGATTTGGTCTTTTTCGTCGATAGAAGGTGCTGTAACACGCACATCAGCACTGTCAACACAAGAGTGCCACGACAACGTACGGCTTTGTTCCTCGATGCCCGACGGCTCACCCATCGCTAATCAATCGAAAGTAAAAGACGTTTTTTGATGACGCTAACGAGAGACGCACCAGCATGCATACTGTCACTGCGCTTCAACTCGGCGACGACGTCCGCCAGACTGAACAACGCCCTCCGCCCAGCGCCAAACCCACCACTCGGCAGCGTCCTCGGACTTGTCCTCGTCGACCCCGACAGTGCGCTCGTATGCGGCGACCTCGCTGACCCGATTAACGTCTCGTCATCCATCCTTGTTTTTCCCGTATCCTCCGGTGAGGCTATCTTGGTCTGTTTTTTGCCGTGCGTCTTCACCTTGTTCACGTTCGTGTCCAAAGAAATGTTGGTGCTGTCGAATGAAAGCGTTCTTTGCAGACGTTGATATCAAAACGAGGCAACGTGCTTCCTCGAGGCCACGAGAGAGGGTGGAAGTGCGAGTTAAATACGCATTTTAGACAGGGATAGGAGGCGCTGAGAGTAAGGATGAGGCGAGGCGAGACTGCGGTGAACCGAATTTCATACTGCCACCCAGGACGTGCACACCGCATCGCCCAGGATTGGGAGAATGGAAGCGTCCCTGCCAGAGCCTCATGTCAAATACGGCGCTCGCGAGGCCAACAGCACGGTCCAGACTCCAGTGGAGGAGTGCTTGGCGTTTCATACCCTTCAAGTTAATGCACTTGGAGTGATCAAACAGCGATTACTGACGACGCTGAGACAAGTTCAATCGCGGAGCACGTTTTGACCTTGCTGCAAACACGCACCTTCAATGTACAACATGGCTGTGAACATTTTCGTACGTAAATTCATACTTAAGTATAGATTCTCCTGCCAATACTGTATGTTTTCCTTCAACTCCGGTAATCACCGTTAATTTGCACGTATTCCTGCAGGTCATCAGTACCCCATTATCTGCGATTCTCATAGGTAAAAGACTTACATAGCTAAAATCGCACGTCCAATAGCGTGCCTCCTCCTTGCCTCCAACCCCTTGCCCCCCTAGATCGACTCGGATCTCAAACTCTTCTTCCTGGAGTATTTCGCTTGCCCGCGTCTCGTCGACACCAACAGGCTCCCCATTCTCAAGGACGACAAGCGGCGTTGGGTTAGACGAGGTGGGTAAAGGAACGAATGCCACGCTAACGAGCGTCGGGTCGAGGGGTGTGCTCAGGGGGGTGGAACCCGTCGAAGAGAGAATACGGCCCCAGCTATGTTTGACAGTGTTGTGAGCGTGGTCATGCACTGGACTGCAAAGCTTACTTTGCATCCTCGCCGTACAGGGCAGTTTTCACCAGTGCCGAGGTACTGATGGTTGAGGCGACGCGGTGCGCATCAGCATACGAAGCTGCATTCTAATCATCGCAGTAGGTCAGGTGAGTGAGGCGAAGAAGAGTCAAACCTACCTCGACACACACGCCAACAAACTTGGTGGCACCTTCACCATCCCAAACGACAAGCTTGGCCAAGTCGATAGAAAAGGCCGTGAGATGGTCTCTGAACGCGATGTATGCTTGGGGATCTATGGCCTCGTCGATCTCGGTGGGAGTGGATACATTGGCATCGTGGCCAGCACCGTTTGCCAACGCGATGAGGGTGTCGTTGGTGGACATGTCACCATCGACGGAGATAGAGTTGAAGCTTCGCTCCACTGCATAAGTGAGTGCAGATTGCAAACTTTTTGGAGAGACAGGTGCATCGGTGAGGATGAGGCCGAGGAGGGTAGCATGGAGGCCAGCAGAGGGAGGAGGACCGGCGTTTGTGGGAGAGGTGGTGGAAGGGTGGACGAGACCAGCTGAGGAGGTGGGGTCACCCATCCGTGGATGAATCATGCCTGCACCCTTGTCTATGCCTGCCATGCGGTAGATCTTTCCATTGATCTCAAAGGTACGCGCGCGGAGTTTTGGAAATGTATCCGTGGTCATGAATGCGCGCGCGGCCGCTTCATAGGCAGATGGGGTGGATGAAAGGGAGTAGGAAGAAGAAGAGGGGGACTGCTGGGTGGAGATGGCCGAAAGGATGTTTGAAATGGGCAGTTGTACGCCTATGACGCCAGTAGACATGACGAGTGTTTCGTTTGTCTGGGATGGTTGACGGAAGCCATGAGAAGCAAGGACGACGTCCACTGCTTTGACCATATCCCAGGCATCCTGGGTGCCCTTTTTACCAGTGACTGCGTTTGCGCAGCCGCTGTTCACGACGACGGCGCGTGCTCTACCACCGGATTCTTGGAGGACCTCGCGAGAAACGAGTACAGGAGCTGCACGGAATGCGTTGAGGGTGAAACATGCAGCAGCAGAGGTGGGATGAGGAGAAGTGGACAAGACAAGAGCGAGATCAAGCGGTGTTGGGGAAGATGGCTTTGGTTTTTTTACACCGGCATGGATGCCAGTGAGAAGATAACCCTTTGGAAGAGACGCGTCTAAAACTGGTTTATGGAGATGCTCCTTGGATGGTGTCGGTTTGATGGTGATGGTCTTGGACGTCGAAGAAAACCGGACGAGGCGCGTCGTTGGTGTGGAGAGGTTGCGGGAAAACATTGTCGTACTCGCTTCATCGCTACGGAATTTTATACATTCACTACAGCAAAATCTGCGCCTACAGCAAATATGGCTCTCCCGTGCCATCCGACAGTGCTGTAGCGACTGCCAGACACAACCTGCACGAGTGATCAACGCTTTTTTCTTCCATCGCTCCGTTACTCCAACGACGCTGCTTGAACACGACGCAGAGTGCAGCCCATCTTTGGCCGCATCGACGGTAAAGTAAAACTAGCATTCATCCCGATCTTATACCGACGTGACACAATGTCACATGTCATTCTGTGTGACACTGTCACGTCCACTCGCCATCCTCCCCCAACGTCTTCAACAACACGATCAGCGACGCTCGCTTCTCCTTCTCAAGACAATAAATGGGTTCAACAAGGTTAGTATCCGCCGTATCGTCGCCAGAGACCACGAAAACGCCATCCACTGGCCTTTTATGCAGTGGATGCACCATCGCTTGCCTGGATGTACTTGACCACTGACTCGGGATTCGTCTTTCCAGACTCTACAGCAAAGGCCGCATCCTGGGGCACAAGCGCGCAAAGCGCAATTCTCACCCAAATACCTCCCTCATTCAAATAGAAGGTGTTGACAACAAAGTGGATGCCCAATTCTACCTCGGCAAGGTTCGCTTTTCCTTGTCTCCCATCGTATCCTTTTCGATCTATTCTTTCCATCCCCAGCGTGTGGCCTACGTCTACAAAGCCAAGCGGGAAATTCAGGGCTCCAAGATCCGCGTCATCTGGGGGTACATTCTCCGACTGTTCCCACCTCGAATAAAGCTGATTCCTCCTAGCCGTGTTACCCGCCCACATGGCAACTCTGGCGTTGTCAAGTCAAAATTCACCTCCAACCTTCCACCACGCGCATTTGGTGCGGGCGTGCGCATCGTACGTCTCATCTCTCTTTCCTTGACTTGGCAAGTTGAAAACGTTTCAACCCTAGATGCTTTACCCCTCGAACGTTTGAATCCTCTTTTTCGACCTCTTTCTCTCGCTGGAGGTCAAAGGTAGAGGTCCTCGCTTATGTTCCTTGCCTTCGTATCAGCGCGTCCAAGCACCATGCCCATGTGTATGAAGCTGTATGTATACACATATACAACTTAACGAAAAGTTCAAAAACACCTCGCAAACGTGTTGTCGGTTGGGCTGATAACCACACAAGAACGATTTTCGATCAGATGCATTTATATGTTACTCGTGAGACGCCATTGTGTGACATGTTCGCGATGTATTGGGCGATGCGTCAACTTGTTTAACAGGGAAGTGGAAAGCTCGCAGAACTCTGTCCAAAAGCATAGAACAGATCCTGAGTATTTGATACAATATAAGTACAATGACACTGCACACCACAATATTTGGGGGCGACAAAAACTAATAAAAAACTACGAACATGAAAAAAAAAGTATATCGGAAACCGAGCACCAAGAGACACAAAACCGCAAAGTCACCCACATATACAGCGGGCCCATTCAATAAAATGATCGGAGCGGCGGCAGTGATGTACACTCCTCAGATCAGCCGACTGGAAAGTCAAAAAAAAAACAGAAAGAAAAATGCTTTCTAATTAGGAAGGCGCTCGCAAGCGCTCGCCTGTTTCCACCAATCAGAGTGCTTGAATGCAGTGTGGAGCGTCGTCAAGCGATAACGTTATCGCGGCATGTACGAACCGCGTGTTTCGGGACTAATATTTAAAAAAACCCCACAAAACCACTATCCGTCGAATCAAGAAGGCCAGTGACCAGAATGACCACCTCAATAGCAGTTGGCCGTTTCTGAGGGCGTGACCAACACCTGACCATCAACGCCCAGTGCCTCGCTTCAAGTTTAGCACAGGCCGGTCGATCAGGTAACTTGTTCTCCTTGACCTTAAGCCAAATGACCCGCGTGTCACATTCACCTTGCCACGGGACCTGTCCAGAAAACACCTGACAAGAGAAGGGTGGATCAGTCAAGCCAAAATGGGAGAGCGTAACAGAACGCACCTCGAGCATGACACAACCGAAAGAGTATATCTGCCGATGGTTTGAGTTTGCTGCCAGACAGAATCTCGGGTGCCATCCATCGAATGCACTCGAGTGCCTGAACAGATGAGACTGGTTGGATTGGAGAGGTCCGATCGCAGAAGCGAGACCGAAATCGATCAATCGTGGATTGCACCTCTCATCCACGAGGATGTTGGACTTGAAGCCTGATTAGCAAACAGGGTCAGCGATGACGGGGTTGGCTTACGCTTGTCAAGTCCCCATGAACGACGTCTCTAGAGTGCACTGTCACGACACGCATGAGATCAGATAAACTAGACAAAGAGGCGAGTTTCAAGAACATACAATATGCCAGGCCAAATCCGATGCCCTCCAGCTGGTTTGGTTTAGCTACCAACTAGTGCAACGGTGATGGAGACCACTCACCATTCGTATCCTTTCATGAAGGGTTTGTATCCTGCCGTTGCCCCTCAGGAAAGAATGGAGAGTACCATTCAGCATCCAAGGCGACACGGGAGCATCTACCGGTCCAAAATTCCTCGCAACCCCGAGAAGTGGAACAATATTCGGGTGATCGCCAAGCCTTCTCCAAAGATCCAGCTCTCTGCGCAACACCTGGCATTCCGACGACGTCAGTCTGCAGGCTAGCAAGGACGCGACTCCCGAACACCAACCTTTTGTAGTCTCTCCGCTTTCTCCTGGTCATCCACGAAGCATCTCACTGATTTCACTGCAACCTGTGGAGAGTTAACTGCATGCACTAAACGGACGGTAGAAAAACCCACTATTGATGAAGAATCTGACAATCTGCACTTGTAGACATCACCATAGGCACCACCGCCGTAGGGTGTGGGTTCTTCTATTTGGGCAGTCAAATCGAGCAACGAGCACATTTGACTGCAAATGTCAGTAAGTTGATTTCATAACGAGCAAGCCTCGGAAACAAATACCCACTCATGATCAATCAGACCCTCTCGAATGCTGTGGATAGTGGGCCCGCCCTTGCGCAAAATGGGGAACATGCTTGATTGTGGGAGGAGGGCCAGGATTGAGTACTGAGTACTGTTAGGCCTCCACACGCAAAACACGCGTGTACAGAATGCGCAGCTTGCCAAGTATCACTTGCGGAAACAATGAGGCCCTCAGTTTTCCAAACGGAAAATGGCCTCTACAGCAATGGACCTAAATCAGGTGAGGTTTAAGATCTTCCTTTGCATTGGGAATCCAGGCCCCTTCGTTGCATAGCGCTGTGATGAAGTTCTGTGTTTAGTGGAGGAAAGAGTATGTTAATGCGCCCATTTGCGCCAGAATGCAAGCGTACGGACTCACCAGCCAATAACCTCTGGCCAGGTCATTTTGACAGATTGCAGTTCCAGCCCTGCGGGATATGGGCTTTCCGGCAGTGTCCGGCCGGCTCGCAGTCTCACGCCGGCGGATTCCGGTCACCTCCACCTCGCCCGCACGGGGTAACTTGGGTCTACCATATCGCCTTTGCGTGTGCATGTGAGGGTCGGACCTCATTTTGGCAACGTTCTTTGTTAAAGGAACTCGGTAACAATATCAATCTACACGAGACAACGCTTGCGGAAATCCGTGACATTGACGCCTCTGTACAGTCACTGGTAGGCAGTCTGTCCGAACCTCGACCCCAAAGCATCCCAAGAGTGCTGTCAAGTCCGTCTCCCACGTAACGAGCGTCGCAGGGAAGATCCAGAGCTAGTGAGTGGGTTCCTCCCGGGTGAGTCCAACGATATTGTTACTGCCGATAAAAGCATCCGGGGAAACAGATAGGCAAGCGATCTCATGCTCAAAGTGGCCTCTGGATTCCCCACCCAATTGACCACCTCTAGGCTGTTTGAAAAGTGTGCAATCACCTTGAAGAGCCTGGAGAACGCACGCGCTCCACACTCGCCGTATTCAACATCTATAATGACGCCAAACACTCCCGTGAGGGAGTAGATGGCATGTCACCCCAACAGGTATTTCATCCGGTGACCCCCACAGGCATCGGTACTTCTGTACTGGTGATAAATATCCCCGTATGTAGAAATGCAAACTGGCGATTTGTGACCCTGCTAATAGTGAACCAGTGTGTGAAGGATGTTGGCGTCAGGGGGCTACCCCATCCGCCTTCCTTTCGAGAATGCCTTGCACCATCTACCACTGCCCACAGGCAGGGCGATGCCGGCACGCGACCTGAGCAGGGGTGGGTTGCGAGTGGGGTGGGAGCGAGAGACCCCCTGCTTGATGGGAACGCCACACGGGATCCCCCTTTGATCCATGCCATCGCACCACTCTCATAGGATTCTAAAGCTTATGCAATAGATCCTATGAACAGGTCCCTTAGCCAAGGACGTAGTGCAGATCCGAGACACCAAACCTCGACTGTTTTCGTCGAGCTATTCAATCTTAGGTGAAAGAGGAAAGTCATTGTAGCTAACTGTTACAATCGGTTGATCATTATGCCATCACCCTGCAAGGGTCCCATTCACTCTGATTGATTTGGCTGTCATATCACTACAGGGCATCAAGTATAAAACCGTGACACTTGTCAAGGCACATTTTGCACAACAGGTCAATATCAGAACACTAAATTTAGCTTCAATATTTACAAACTGCAAGGTCTTTAATAAGGCAAACAGTTTCTCCCCGTGAAGGCGTCATTACCCTGGCCTATCATGGTGCCTCGAGACAGAACTTTTACCCAGAACTTTGGTCGCGAACGTGGTCTTCAGAGGAACGACATTAAGCCTGCCAACACAACTGTAGCAACGCTGGATATCGCCACTACATTCTTTCCAGCAGCATTGCCTTGGGTAGACGTTGCCGTCGCTGACGGTGACGCCGTTGCAGACGGGAATGAAGTGGTCACACTTGACGAGACATTAGTACAGCCAGACGTCGCGTTACTCGGCACCGTCGCACTGGAAGACAGGGTCAAGTCCGCACACTGGGAGCTCATCAGTTGCGTGATCCCGTCGTAAACCAGAATACATCACTAACCTGATACAAAGTGCCGTCTCCTCCGTCATAGACGATCTGGATGGTCACATTTGCTCCGTCCTGAACGCCAGAGACACTAGCCGCTGCGATGTTGATCGGGAAGCAGAACTGCCCCTCTCCAGTCGTCTGGAAATAGGGGACGACCACCTGATAGCCCGACGAAGAGTTAAAATCCGAAAACGACGTTGGGTCCTGGGCCGTGGAGATAATGACTCCAACTGCAGGGTGGAAAGAGATGCGTTGGTCAGTCTGATTGCCAGAACGATGGAATGAACGTTACCGGTCCATTGTGGGTGTTCGCTGTTGAGGTCGATTACCCCATTGTTCAGAGGGAAAACAGTACGATTTTGAACTGCATTATCGTACCCGTCTGCGGCAATCGATGGCGTTCAGATGGTGGTTACCGAGCACCGATACTCTACTGACCGCAGAACGTAGGCTCTGAATCCTGCACAAAGGGCCCTCTTGGTATGGGATATTGGAGTTGGAAGTGTGCATTCGCAACAGCAGCGAATGATGCAGCGAGAACAACAGAAAGGAAACGCATTGGGCAGGATAGTTCTATAGAAAGAGGTTCCCACCCATCTAGCGTGAACTGACGGGCATTTATACTTGTTAAAGCACTACTGTTAGTGGGCACCAGACCACTAATAGGCGAAAAAAAGTTTTTCACCTGAGGATGGCTTTGTTTGGCTGGCGTCAGATTATTCACGCGCGCTACGTGGCTCGAAGCAAGATGCTGGGGCCCTCCGAATCAGTAAATTCCAACTAAATAATGAAAGTATCACGCATTTGCAACGGTTAACAAGAGTACAATGAAATTGGATTTTCCAGAATACATATGATGCTTGCAGATGTGACACGACAAGCAAATAGATCAAACAATGCGAATGAGGTTCTATCACCAGGGGGGAGATTATGGGAAAGGCGGCCATCACGGCGTTCAATTTCCTATTTGCGGCCAATGCGTCCAAACAAAACCTCTCCAACACCGAGTCCTATGATGATAGAGACGATGTAGGCAGCATTGAAAGTCCTGTACAAGTTCGCATCAAGAGTTCAAACACCACAACATTAACCCTACTTACATGACAGCCAACATGAGGCCGTACGAAAAAATCGACTGGATGGCTTCAATTATTCCGCGTACGATATCCTGAGAAGGTGCAAATGAAGGAAGGAGCCGCCTACGTGCGGGAATGGAACCACGAGATGCTTTAGCATCATCTTCCTGGTCGGAACTTGAGTGTAACCTGCTCACGGTCATGGGTGCTCTGGCCGTTTGTCAGAGGTCAAAAGTATAGAAAAAATCAATGACATCCTTACTTAGCCCTCCAGCGTAATTCCAGAGAGCGTCGATAGGCGGCGAGACAACGCTCCAAAATGCAAAACAGAAACAGTCCTACACAAGCACCGGCTATGGCACCGTGAGATGATGGACGCCAAGTCTCAAAGATAAGGTAATCCGAATTTCCAAAGTGTAACCATGGAGTCATGGCCATTGAGGTGCTGGAACTGCTCATGCTTGCCTCCACACAGGATAGACCAGCGATAGCGAGCTTGAGACGACGAAGAACTGGAGGGGACTTTTGTAACGAAGTGGAAAACTGGAGGCGCCCAGCGAAATCGCAGTTAAAGGGGATTTTAGAGAGCTTGTCAAACGTGATTCGGAGAAGGCAAACAGCAATTTCAGCTCAATCCTAGCACCTCTCACGTACGGCGGACTATTAACCAATAATGGCGAGATTGCAATCGGATCACGGTCGGAGATGCACGCCAGCCCTCAAGCAAGTCACATAACCATATGGGCATGAACTCGGGGAATAGAGCGAACCGGTCCAAACCAGCTTGAAGTGTCATGAGATAATGCCAACAGTTGCGCCGGCGACAGTTGACAAGGGTACGACGAAGTCAGGTGACGGTGGGAAGCCGACAACGAACAAAGCTGAGGGTGTCAGGCGAAGAGGCATATTCGCGATCATGAAGTGATGAAGTGCATAGGTCAAGAGAACGGGAGTATCGACGAATTTGATGGTAAGAAAGCTTGGCGATAGCATCATGCTTGCGAGGGAATTGCGAGGGAAGTGTCGGGGAGGATAAGTGGCACGACGCAGCACAAGTGTTCCGAGAACTACGCTCCCACTTGTGCTGCATCGTATC
>JBBPQH010000152.1:0-27608 GCA_038092475.1 Boletus tomentosulus
TGGTCACATCAAGATGGTCATCAAACAGAGGTCGCAGTCAACTCTGATACATTGTGATATGAATATGGTTCGTCATTGTTCAATATGAACAAAGCTGGTTTGGACGGTCAAAGTCCTCACGAAATAGGACTGACTAAGCGAACGCCAAAAGTAAATTAAAGGGAGGTGAAAATACGTCATTCATTGCGTTCATAACCTGTAACGTTTTAATTATCGGCCGACAAGGATGATATATTGATACCTATCGGAAAGCGAGCAGAGGAAAGGGCACACGTACAAATCGTGAAAACCAAACCAAACGGCGAAAAAAACGGAGAATAACTAACAAGCACATGTTTCTTTTTTTTTTTTGGTCTTTTGACGACAGGCCTTGCATGCCAGTACACATAAATCCCAAGGCGGCAAAATACCCAGCTTACGAGCAGAATGAAGATAAGAGAGAGAAAAAGGAGAAAACGTTCTAGACAGATGATCGCCGCTTTCCATTGAGTTGGAGCGTACGGACGGATCCAGGTGCTCCTAATCGGAGTATATGGAACCGACTTTACTTGTGCGGTGACTTGATCGAGTTCGCGGTCCAAGACCGCTCACAAGACACGCAGCCAAAAAGGAGAAATAGCGGGTGGTTTCTAAGCCATTTGATACTGCAGCTCATGTCGGCACGACAATGCTCAGGGTGGAAACCCCAGATCAACCACGAACTCCCCATATTCGAGAACTTTGACCAGGCCGGACATATTGTTGCGTAAAGCCGTCTGAAAAACCCTGGTAAGAAGCATGTCCCTGATGCGTGGTCGGTTGGCTGACAGACACAACCGACACAATGGCGGGATCAACGGGGGGCGTGCTGTACGCCTTTTGCCACTGTGACTGGCGATGTTCCGTGAGTTGAGTCATTGGACTGGTCAAGTTGTAAGATGCCTCGAAGTTTGGTTGCGGAACGTGCTGTGGCGTTTCCGACGACAATGTCATTGATTGTCGGTGCCCAGGGCTGACGGCAGACAGGTATTGTGACGACTGGAACTGGGGTGACGGGTGTGGAGCCAACTGTCGACCTGCCTGAGTAGACTCAAATTGTGGCGACCATGCATGCTGTAACTTTGGCGAAGGGAATATTTGACCCACGTTGGCGTCGCTTCGCGGACCCAGCGACGGCGAATTGAACGACGGAGAACCCTGGTCCAAAGAAGTCGACCAGATCGAGGGTGGTGCATTTGGCCCAAGTCCAAAAGGAAACTGAGGAATAGAACTCGATGTTGTGGGACGCGATGGGCGAGCAACGTCAACACCACCTCGTTTTGTTCCCATCACGTTATTTAAAAGGTCTTGAGCAGTGATGCCAGGAACAATTACCGGAGATTTGAGTGCCGTTGTACGCCCGGGGGTTATTGAGTTAAGTTTGGATGCAACAGAAGGTTCATCTGGGTGAATGGCACTAAGTAGAATGGGAGTAGTGGGAAGAGTAATAGGCACAGAAGCCGGAGGTGAACCAAGCGGCCTGATACATGCGGTCAGCTTCAGGCAAATCCTGAGAGCGCATGCGCGAACCTGGGATTGTAGAGGATAACCTCCCCATCATCTTCGTCATCCACTGCCCCATGATCATCCAGTGCCTTCCGGAAAGCATCACGAACTGGGTCATCGTCTGTCCGGCCCGCATCTGTCATCGCATCATCATCTAGTTCATTCTCCCCGTGTGAAACATCTCGAGTAGCATAGTGATTAATTTGATCGGCGACATGACGGACCGGCTCATGGATATTGGAAGACGAAACTATGGGGACGCCATTGTCAAAAGAGAAAATATTGCCATCTAGATGGATGGGGCAGGTCTATGATAAGATGTAAGCCCGGGTACAAAACTGCCACATTAATTGGATTCTCACCTCCAATCTAGCAAGCCTTTGAGCGTCCTTAAGTAAGTCCCAGATCCTCATCAGCTGTTCTTCGTTCGGATGGACCTTCTCTCGGACATGGAGCGGCGTTCCATTCTGCTGTACCCCTGCGTCGTTTTCAGGGACCGTCAACACACCTCCGTCAGCTAGGAGATCTCGTAATGGAAGGAATCCCTTGAGATCGATATCCTCATCCAAAGGAGTCGTAAGGGGAGGTAACCTGGCCAACGGAAATATACCACCCAATGCACTGTAAAATTGGGCAAATTGAGCCCAGAATAGCGGCAATTCTTCAATCAAAACTCCTCGGGTACCTTTCCCAATGGGACCATGCTGTTGACCGACGGGAGGCTGCGCAGCGTGTAAAACATACTTGATATTGGCTACAAGCCATTTGCTTGCGATGCGGAGAGCTGGCAAGGTACGTCGGAATGGCGCCGTGATACGCTGGGCAAGATCGTTCTCTGCAGCATCCTCAGGGGGTTCAGTAAGTTCAGCAGCGCCTATCTCGAGAAGAACACGGTGGATTGCGATAATATGCGCCAAGATCTGTGACTCAATGGTGGACGAATCTGGAAGACCATTTGATTTCCTATTCGAAGGTGATGAAGTGTCACGGATCGTGCGATGTTTCCAGAGAGCCCCCTGTGAAAGGACGACGACTTTGGACACCATTTCTGTCGGAAGATTCCGTTCTGATACCAAGCTCTGAAAGCCCTTCACGACACCATCCGCGTGGCTAATTGGATTCATAATCCTATGGATATTGCATGTCAACTTGGAATAGCGCGGAAAGCTATAACTAATGTACTAACTTATCTGAACCAAATCGCCATAAGGCATGCAATAGGACGACATTCTCCTTCAGGTACTCCACTCTCAGCCGAGGCGGAACTTCTGCGGATTCGGGGGCCGTCGTATGGGAGTCCTTCATCTTTTTGGTCTGCTGATCAAGGGCTTTGTTAAGAATTTTCTTGACGTTTTCTGATGCGGTATCGTATGGCTGGCGGACACAAAGTGCCCTATAATAATGAAATAGGGAGTTGAACATGTCACCCTGGTAAAATGCGAGGATGGCAAGCTGATGAGAAGGATTGCCCTCGTATGGCACAAGTAGACGAGCTTGTTCGTAGCATTGAATGGCCTTGTCGTAATTTCGTGCCCGCGGGATGGAGTCGAAGCCAGGTATGCCGCCCCTACTGGCGCGACCGCCCCGTTTCGCTGGCGCTGTGCCATCCTCGTGACCGGCTTTGGGGCGACCGCCTGCCTCATTATAAAGCTCCCGGTATCTAGCGATATCCCCAAGACAGACGATGGCCTTGCTCAAGATCGCGAGTCTACTCTCATGCTCTGCAGGGTCCGGGGCTGGTGCGCTTTCTTCCGGTGGGAAAAAGAGGTGATTCCGACCGTGATTCTGATTAGAAGCACCATTTCTAACACCAGAATCAGGGAGGTTCGGCAAGTTGGCGTCATCCGAAGGAGTCACGATGTTCAAGGAGACCAAGATAGGGTAGGCCTCATGTAAAGCGAAAGATCGTTGGTATCGGAATATGAGTTGGGTCCAGAACTTTTCTTCATCTGAAAGAAACTGTCGGAAGCGTTGCATAAGTTTACGATGTTCGACGGGGCCATGTCCGCCTTGTCGTGACTGGTGACGCGGAGCTGATTGCGATGTTCGTTCGAGCCCTGCGAGGCTCTGCTTGTAATGAGAGATGAACTGATAGGATGTCTGCATCCATAGGTGCGTCTCGACATCCTTGGACTCTTTTGCGTAAGGTTCGACGAGGAGCAGTCGTAGATGTTGTCGTCTCAAGCTTTTTGGGATGATGGATGAGAAATGGACGTCTTTCGAGAGCGCAGCGGAACTCACTTCTTGCGACTAAATTCGACGTCCTTATCCCAAGGATTATGAGTTTTAAGAAGCTCTTTTAAGCCCTGATGTAAACCTTTGGCCTCTCTAGGGTGATATGAGGGGAATAGTGGGGAAGAGGAAAACAGAAGAGTACCTCGCAATATGGGAAGCCGACTCTGACATTGTTTGAGAGACTGGGAGTCATAGACCCATCTTCTGGCGCTCGCTATCGATGTTGGGCGCTGACTTGTGAGCACTCGTGGGAAACGATGATACAGCTAACTTAGTTTTTAGCTCCGAGCGGGGAACAACAAGGTCATTGACTACAAGATCCTGAACTCAAGCGATCTTGACATGCTTAATATCATATCATCGACATCCCCATCGCCGCTTAGCAGTAAGGGACATTTTTTTTAAAAAGAATCGGAGTGCTGAAACAAGTCATAGGGCGTAGTGCAATTTTTACTTTTAAAGTGAGACACTGGTGCGGGGCGCAAAGCCAAGCGGGGCGAATAAGCTCCTGAACTGCCCAGCGCTGCGCTGCTCCCGGACAACCTCCACGGCACGTATAGATCCACCGTCGTGAGTATCGAGCGGTGGGATCCGATCCAAGCACTGCATTGCATCGACGCAATTGGCCTCATCTTAATATGTGCATCCACGCTATTCTGCCCCACTCGTTCACCTCCGCTACGCCACCTTTGTTCAGCAAAGGGCAGCATGCAACGAGTAGTATTTGGTCAGTACGGATCCAGTGATTTACAAATTGATCTGTTCCCTTGTTGAATTTGAAACGAGCATCATTCCTATCACTTGCACTGGTCAGAGTTCGGACAATCTGAAGGGGGCTCGACACCATGCACCTGCAGCACCCTGGCACCGTCTGAGAGGGTGCGGTTTGGTAAGACGCTCCACCATTGATCTCGCAACTCGTTAGGTGGTACGCATGTTGTGCACCCTGGAAATCAACTAATTTGCACTTTTCAGGTTAGATTAAGCCGTGTTTGGCTATCATCATAGGTATGCTCATCCTATTTGGCTTGAAGGGGTTGGGCACATGGAATTGGCCTTCGATATCAGGATCTATCAGTCATCATATCCCCCTTCCCAACAGTAGAAAAGGCCCCTCACATTTGCTCACTCTTCTCAAGTCCCTTCTTTGCTCGCCGTCCTCTCTGCTACGTCCTCTACATCAATCTCACTATCACCACCATGCCCCCCTTCTACGAGCTCTCCGTCGCGTCTTTCGCGCAATCATCATCCTTGAAATCAAAATGGGCTATTGCCGTCATTTTCTCCCCGTCCTCTGCCCACTCGCTTATCTACCAAATCGTGGGCTCGTCTTCAGACTACAGCTTGGACGCCCCACAGTCCGTCACACTCAAGGAGGGAGAGAACGGATACATGGGCAAAACACCCGTCGGCGCAGTCGACTCCGAGAGACTCCACCAATTACATAGCACTCTCGCGTCCATCCCCGTCATCCGTGGGAATCCTGCATGGAACTCCCACAATTGGGTCATGGAGGGAGTACTAGCGCTCCGCAAGCTCGAGGGCTACCATATTGATAAACATGTGACGTCTCAGTGGGTAGCGGAACGGCTAGGTGAAAAGTAGGGTATGTGCGTTCCGCCTACGGCCTTGGGAGAACACACATCCTCTTAGACTCCGGATACCACAGTGGATATGTAAACGACGCGCGTATCGGGACATTGAGTTGTTGTGCAATAGTGGTTTTGTATCCGTTGGGCTTTGTGCAGATCTTTTTGCGGCGGGAATTTTGGTGTTTCAACATTCTTCATTAACCAACTCACGTTGAACAAGCATGTCATTGTTAACTACAATTAATGGTTGAGCAAGCGTTGTCGTCTCCTCTTTTGATGATTTGCCAGGATGGCACCCACGGTTGTTGGGGCTCTCCATCAACGGCGGCTTCATTCACCGATACGTAAAGTCAAATATCTTCACTCGCAAACGCAAACAGACGAAACAACCCGTAGTACACGTTTGCATCGGCAGTCTCAAGGAACAAGTTTATAAGCCGCTCAAATTGTCGGCGAGAAAACTCACGACCAACCTCTCCCAAAACCGACTCAGGGAAGTTAATGAGCGGAAACGGTGAAATGTCTTCTTACTTACGAAAAATACTCAAACAAGCAGAATTGAAAACGTAGTAATTCTGCGCCAAGAGCCAATCTACCCTCTATATCACTGTGTGTTCGTGACTTCCCAGGGTTTTTTCCTCAACGGTGTAGTTGATTCGCTAGGGACGCTGTCCTGGGGTGATACGGGACATGGGAAACAGCGTATCTGTGCGAGATTAACTTACATTCAATATGTTTGGAATCATTCTGTTGTTAGGGATGTTATCGGTTTTTCCCTGTTCGATCAGACTTTGGAGCTCGGCGAAAGTCAACGTCCGTGTTTCTTCATGTTCTGCTTCCCTAAAGGTCGGATCGCGCTCATTTCCGCTCTGTGCAGGGTAGCGCTTCAAGTCCGCGGTGCGAGCGTCCGCGAGGCTGACATCCTGACCAGTGACACTAATCCAACTTGATGAGACGGCCGCTTCTTGGACAAATAAGATCATATCAGATTCACATACCGGTTGAAATAGAATATTTTTGTCTTGAGAACAAGATCTGACCGTTCATTATCAGGCAACTGGCTCATTGACTCATGTCCAAGGATTCCAGAAAGACCTTGCTAAAAGGCAGTAAGCCATCGTATATGAAGGTAGTATACCAGGTAAATGTACCTGGAATGCTTCATCCGAGGAGAAATGAAAGCTATTAAATTGATCAAGAACACGCCGCCTCCGTTCGTCTCCCGGAGGGTCGATGGTTAATGAGGCTTCGTGACCTTGTGACGAGGACATGCGACAAGAATCGCGAGCGGTCACGGAGCGACGTAAAAAGCCTCGTGGTGTACTTAATCAGAAGAACACCGGGAGATACCTGTATGTAGGCAGATGATAATGCGTTTAGCACGCGGTGTCTGCGATAATGCTTGAGATGATTACGTAATACAAATTAAGGCCCGGCCCAGAGTACCAGTGAGCAGTGCGTTCGTTGTCACTGCGACTACTTCAAAGTAAAAGAACTCGTTAGCGAAAGATGTCGACCAGTGTCAGCAAAATTGTGGCCCAGCGGAACCAACGTATTCTCTTGGAGCTCACCTTGAAACCAGGAAATGGTATGTATCTGCATGTGCCAACTATCGCACACGGTATGGCAGACAGGCTAAAGCCGCGCTCTTCTCCCTCCGACAGACATCTGTGCAGACTGTAAAGCACGTGCGCCAAGATGGGCTTCTCATAATCTGGGTATATTCATTTGGTGCGCACTCGTTCTTCCGGGCAACACAGACACTGACAGCCTTATAGTGTGAGTTGTGCCAGCATCCATCGCAAAATCGGGACACACATCACCAAAGTGTATGTCAACTGTGTTCACGCTATTGCCTTAGTTTTTGACATCCTCATAGTAAGAGCATTACCCTGGATGAATGGAGCAAAGAACAAGTCGAAGTCAGACATTCGCCTTCCCTATTAATCGAAGTCGGCTAATCTCTGTTTATTTCACGCAAGCTTATGAAGGAGAATGGGAACGTTAAGTCGAACGCGTTGTATAACCCCAACGAAGCTCGCCACCCACCGCCAACAAACATGATAGACTCTGAACGAGACTCCGAACTGGAGAAATTCATACGCTGTAGGGAATAAAAAGCCTTTCTCTGCCTCTAGAGCTTAAGCCAATTTTCTAGCAAAATATGAATTCAAACGGTTCATGGACCGAAAATCTGGCTTTCAGCAACCGTTGGCTGAGCCGCGGGGTGCATCTACTCGGTCACGTTCAACTCCCCTAATGATGTCGCCTCAAACCGAGCGAAGGTTGTCGATGGGACCTCCACCACCACCTAAAACGCCCGAAAACTTACCCCCCGGGCTTCGTTATTCGGCCACCGTACCTTCGCTATCAAACAATGCGCCACCCCGATCCGTCTCACAGCCTCTCCCGCCACTGACCAACCCCGAGAAACCTTTCGCAGCACCTCCATTGGGGCAATATGCAGCGACACAGCCCCAGAAACCCGCAGGGCAAGTATGGGAGGACCTTATCTCATTGCAAGAACCTTCCCATTCCTCCTCACTTCCTCTTCAGTATGGCCGAGTGCCTTTCTCTTCCCAACCGCAGGTTTCGGTTCAACAACAGCCAGTTGCACCTGGCAATGCCCCGAACCCATTCATGAATTTATCTCTTGGACAAGCCCACACGACCACACCACTCGTCGCCAGCCCACTATCGATATCCACGCCCGGTTTGCAGTTTCCTTTCGCACCTTCCGCACCCTTGTCCAGTCCCGCGCTCCACCTCGGTGCGACGAATCCATTTAACCAAGCGTTTTCATCTTCGTCTGCAAGCGTGAACCTCGCTACGAGCTCAAACCCTTTTTCGTCCCCCATGGCCATATCCACGCCGACGACGCCGTCTTTCCAACCCGTCATGACGTTTCCAACAGGGGCTGCGTTGCACACGCCCCCTCTCGGTTACTTCCCATCACAAATGTCGACATCAGTACCCACGCTAGTTTTTCCGCCCACGCCATTTGCGTCTGCACCACACGCGGCCTCAGCAGGCCCACCACAGAATCCGTTCATGCCAATGGGTGCCCCAGCACAGATTCCATTCTCGGGCAGCGTGGCGACGAATCCATTTTCAGTGATGCAGGGAGGACAGGGGGGATTTCCGGGGATGACGCCTCAGGCGGCGGTCTTGGGCCAGCAACAACAGCCACTGGGGTCGACGCATGGGTTCAGTGCATGGGCTGGGGGGCCAGGTATGCATGGGACATTTTGAACGGTCGAATCTACTTGCGCTGCCATGTTCGTGGCCGGATGCGCAAGCGGACATTCTGGAAGGACTATCTACATTAAAATCGCGATTCTGCTACGGATATGATGTTTTACCCCGATATAGGTTCGCTATGGGATCATTTTGGATACGTACATTTTCTCTAAACTACTATCTGTCGTTACGGAGGTTATCTGGATCTAGTGATATCGTGCTTTGATCTCTGCTGGATGATACGTGGTGCCAAGTCTCCATTAGACAACGTTTCTAGGCTCGTGATCTAATATTCACTCAGAAGGCAGGCGAAGATGTCGATGGCCAGGCTCAAGGTAGGGCCTGAAATACTTGAAGGTCGGCTCTCTGCATATGTTCCACGACGTTTGGGCCGAGGCCTGGTCCACAGCGGCAATGCACTCACCTGGCAACTTGTACTTACACCGTATTGCTATCTGGCAGCTCGAATAATATTGTCCACCTTTCATCGTGACTCTTGCCGTTGACGCCCACTGAGTTGAATCATATGCGACGATCTGTTCAATGGCCGACGGGGGCAGCTGTCGGCGGATTCAGCCTTGCCAGGAGACGAGGCTAGTGGAGGTGAGAGAAACATGGCCATGAACTTGGAACGAATCTTGTATACACAGTTCTACAGTGCACGACGATTCATCGTGCGAGGTATGTTTGCAAAGCATCTGGTAAGCTACATAAGTTATCTGCAGCGAAAGTACTTGACAAAGTGAAGGTCAGCCGTAAAAGATTGTAAAATATGTATCCAAGAATGCTTCTAGAAGACGCAGCAACCAATTGAATGCGTGGGACGTCACCAGTGCGTACATGTAGGGTAAAAAAAAGGAGGAAAACACCGGCGTGGATTAGATATTATTGACGAGCTCTACACTCCGCTGCATAATCTGCTCCAATGGCCATCTCTCAGAGTGACCATGCTTGAGATCAAGGACGTCACCAAGCTCGTCACATGCCTGCAGCACCGTGTCAATGTCTTCCTTGGTGTGTGCCGCACTGACGCAGAACCGCACGCGAGAAGTAACAAGTGGGGTGGCAGGGTATGCGACGACAACCACAACAATAGGTGTCGACCGAGTGCGCATCATCCGAGCAAAGGTTGCCATCTTGCCTGGGTTGTAGATCAAAAGGGGAACGATAGGGGAGAACGGGTGACCGTAAGTGATGAACCCAAGCTTCTTGAGGCCGGCATGAAGATACCGGGAATTGAAAGCCAAACGCCGGATGCGCATACGGGCCTCTGATCCGTCAGCGAGAGTGGGAGGAAGTGATAGCCATGAAGGAATTGCCGATGCTGGGGCCATTCCCGGGTGAATGTCGTCCTCTGCAGACTTGATTGTGGAAACGGAACTCGACGGCGACATTGTCAGGGCAGCTTTTGATGGGACAGGAGGTGAAGAAACGCCCATAATGCTGGCCATACTGGAGACAATCTGGGTGAGGACTGGTGGCGACATTGCCTCAGCGTACATCCCAGAGTAACCTCGGACACGAAGAGCATCGATAAGATATTTTGGACCAGCAATATATCCCCCGGCCGCACCAAAAGATTTGGTGAAGGTTCCCATCAGAACGTCGACGGACCGAGGAGGGATATTAAAGTAATCACAGACACCACGACCACGAGGACCGAGGGCACCAATCGAGTGAGCTTCATCAACAAATAGATAGAACTGAATGACTTTATTAGTGCATGTGACTTGACAAGACGAAAATACTTTACCTTGTATTTCTTTTTGAGTTCGACGATACGAGGCAAGTTCACCAAGCTCCCCTCCATACTGTAGAGACCCTCAACGATAAGCAGGATCTTCTTCCATGGACGATGGGTCTTGGGTTGACCTTGACTAATTACTTCACGAAGGAGGGTTTCGAGGCTTTGCATGTCGTTATGCTTGAACATCCGAACTTGGGCACCACTAGTCCTGACACCGAAACGGATGGACGCATGGTTAAGCTCGTCGGAAATGACTAGAGATCCCTTTCCTACTAAAGCAGGAATAAACGTGGAGTTTGTTGCGAATCCCATTGAACTAATTAAAGAATCCTCCATGTCGACGAAACGCGCAACGAGAGCCTCAGCCGTGATATGAAGCTCGTTTGAACCACCTTCTAAGCGAGTACCACATGCAGCGACGCCATAACGTTTGATTGCCTCCTCTACGGCATCAGCGCAACCACCGCGTGCCTGGGCAAATCCAAGGTAATTGTAAGAAGAAATATTGAGAGCGCGTGTTTTCGTGCCGGGGTATATTTGAGTGTAATTGCAGTCCTCGGAGTAACGATCATATACAAGGATGGTGCGTCCAGCGACGCCAGTGACGGGATGAGAGAAGCAGTCATCCATGCGACGCTTGAGTCGACGGGTGTAGAACGAATCAAAATCCGAGTTAAGGGGCGCATAACCCTGTCAGAGGTGGGTTAGAAAGACGAAAGGGGAGGATGTGTTGGAATGAAAAGCACATACATCGTAAGGCATGAGGTGTGTGAAGTACTCTTTGGCGAAACGCTTTCCAAAGAAATCACGGAGGTGACCAAAAACAATGAGCATGAGGTAGCTGATGTATGTCGTGATCAGAATATAATATGGAGGTTCTTCTATTTCGTGTTCCGAGACAGGTTTGTCCGGGTTGTGTTGTGAGACGCAGCGATAGCTCTCGTCAGCGCAATGACCAAACTCGGTGTGAACGGTGGTGAAGACTTGTTCGGAGGTAGGCGGGGTGCGAGGATATGCGAGGCCTGTACGGTTATCATCAGACTCGTGAAGAACGGTGTCCTCAGAAGAGCTAGTTATAGAGGACGAAGTTGAGAGCGCTGGGGTAGACGCTGGTGAGATGTCGTGTCCCCGTGCGCGAGAGTCGGCTTGGTGTACTGCAGAAAGGTAAGAGGCGGCGGTTGCCATGGACGGCAACTGTCCGAGGGACCTTTTCTTCTTGAAAATGGACGGCTGAGGCGAGGACGGACTGAGTGCGATTGGCGAGGGCATTGCGGGTCCGTCTGGTCGCCGTCGAGCACAACGACAGTAACGAACAAGTTACGATACAAAATCATTTTTGCACTGTCACGCCAGTATTAATAAAACGTCAGATTACCTCAGCAGTCAGAACCCTAAAACGTTTTTGCCCACAAGACATCTCCGTTTTTGGATAAAATCGGACAAATATTGGTCAGGCTCGATCCTATCACATGGAGTTCAAAGAGTCCCCGTATTTTGGGAGCCACTAAGTACTGGTATTCAATATACAATCGCCAGACGAGTGTCGGTACCGACAAGTTCACAAAAGTTGCAAATTTCACATTCCCACGAACCCTTGATAAGAACAACTTGGTCAGCATCACCTCGCGGCAGGACTAGATCAGTACCATCAGCGGCGTGTCGTCCCTGAGTGGAGTCTTGAGTCTCTTTGAAAACGCGATTGTACATTTTCTGGTTTGACGGTTGACAATTCTAATCTAAATCGCTAGGAGGAAGAGTCACGTGACATGATTCAAACGCGTCGCGTCGGAAGTTGGAATTAATTTATCCATTTTTTCCTTCTTTCTTCCACCAGAACCACTACCCAAATACCAACCATGGAGGCCAGGTATGCAAAACAATTATATAAGTCAGGGGCGCAGAATGCTCACCGTACTCAAGGCGTAAGCAACTTCTTCAAGATCCAGAAATCTATCCAGAGTTCTACAAACCCGGCCAGAAACCAGGTTCTCGCGTTGTCGTGAGTAAACGTGTGTCGTGTCTGGAGGCACGTGTCTCAATTCTATTAGTCTACTCCTTCCCCCAGCTCTGGGTCATCTGAACCCCAATCGATCCCATCCGGGGTGAAGGACAATAACAAGAACGGTCCAATTGTCATTTCTTCTGATGAAGAAGACGGAGCGTAAGTTGTGCGTCTGAATGCCCTGTGTTCATTATTTGACGTAATTAGCCCAATACAAAAGTCTTCACAGCCTCCTGCTGTAGGAGTGGCTGTAAAAAGCCAGATTCTAGCCACCCTCGATCGCGCCACACCCGCAATGCTGCCGCAACGCACCGCTGTGCCAGCGCCCATCGAGCTCCCCCCAAAATCCCGAGTTCCCAGTAATCCAAATGTCCCAACATGGGAGACCTTTGATGAACCAGGGACACGCGACCTCCACGACCCTCGGATGTCAGCTACCGAGGCAGAGAAGGCCCTACGCGCGCTCGTTGAGGATAGCGTGAACAGCACCGAAGATACATCGATCGATATGAGTGAAGCGATCGTACCCGGATTCGCGGACGGTATGGTACTGTTACCTCATCAGGTCATCGGGCGAAACTGGATGCGCGAGCGTGAGACCGGAAAGAAGAATGGAGGAATATTGGCGGATGACATGGGGTGAGTGGGCAGACTCGATACACGATTTGCTCTAACCAGGCACAGTCTTGGAAAAACCATCCAGACTATCGCCCGTATTGTTGATGGCCGTGCCAGGAAATCAGACAAACTGGATGGATGGGCTGCTAGTACACTGTAAGGGCACGATCACATATTTATCGCATGAGATGGTATTCATACTTATGTTCTAGCGTTGTCTGCCCAGTCTCCCTTGTGTCGCAATGGGCTTCCGAGATTTCGCGCGTAGCAGTTGGGCTCCGTGTCATAGAGCACCACGGCGGAAACCGTACTACAGACCCATCAGTTTTGCAGCAAGCGCATGTGGTTGTGACGACCTACTCAATAGTTGCCTCCGAATACGCATCATTTGCCCCTGAAACGAAGAACGAAGGCAAACCCAAGAAATCCAAGTCAAAGCTTATGACTGGTGCCTCAGACTCGGACTCAGATTCCTCCGAAGGGTTCACAAAAAAGTTAGCCAGGAAAACAAGGGCCGGAAAGACCAAGGATGCATTGTTTCAAGTTAAATGGTTCCGCATCGTGCTCGGTGCGTGATCCGACTAATTTGAAAGCTGTGAAGACTGAAAATTTTTGCAAATCAGACGAGGCTCATAATATCAAGAACCGAAACACGAAAAGTGCTATCGCGTGCTGCGCCTTGGAAGGTAAATTCAGATGGTGTCTCACTGGAACCCCGATGTTAGTATCTTGTGTCGTTTGACTTGTCAGTTGCATTCACGCGCGATCACCAGGCAAAACAACATTGAGGAGCTTTACTCTTTGATCAAGTTCCTCCGGGTCAGACCTCTCAACGAGTGGCAAAACTTCAATGAACAGATTGCACAACCCGTCAAAAGTGGACGACCCACTCGTGCACTCAAGCGTTTGCATGTAAGTTTTCAATCCAAGTTTTCAACCCATCCCTTTGCCGAACGTTACTGCGCTATAGGTCGTTCTGAAAGCAATCATGCTTCGGCGTACTAAGGATCAAATCCTGAATGGAAAACCGCTTCTTCAGTTACCTGAACGTACCCTCGAACTGGTCGAATGTACTTTCAGTACCTCTGAAAAAGACTTCTATCGGGTACTTGAAACCAGAATGACCTCCGAGGTTGATAAGCTTGTTCAATCTGAACATGTCAACTATACACATGTTTTGGTTTTATTGTTGAGGCTCCGCCAAGGTAAGCGTTATGTATAGTTGGAGCAAAGGGCAAGGTTAGCCTGACTTGGCTGAAATCCAGCTTGTAATCATCCGTCGCTTGTTTCCAAGGATTATCACATCGACAAAGATGCAGCCGACCCCAAGGCTGCGAAAGACGACGATGACGCTGAAGATCTCGCAGCCATGTTTGGACAACTCGGCATGTCGGGTGCGAAGAATTGCCAACTTTGCCAGACAGCGTCCGTCATTCCTCTCTAATATGTTCGCACTCCTCATTTTTTCTACCAGTCTGCCGGTGGGAGACGATGCAACACACTGCAAAGAATGCAAACCTCTCGCCAAATCCACAAAGCTTACCTTGGACTCGAACCTACCTCCGGAGTCCGCCAAGATCAGAAAAATATTGGACATCTTGAATACCATCGACGAACGTTCTGAAGGTGTGGAAAAGACCATCATCTTCTCGCAGTTTACAACCATGTTGGATTTGATTGAGCCGTTTCTGAATGCCCATGGCATCAAACACGTTCGATGTACGTCCCGTGTGCCATTCTTTTGTGCCAACACTGACAGTTTTACGTCATTAGATGACGGTTCAATGCCCAAGGACAAGCGTGAGGCTAGTCTGGAGAAGATCCGGAATAGCAAGAGCATCCGATGTATACTGATATCATTCAAAGCCGGTAGTACTGGTAAGTTTTGTATCACTGCTGGTTTCGAACTTTCCATGGCGCCTCATACCATTCATTCCCAATGCGGTAATAATCCCACCGTTTCTTTCCTGCTCACACGAGTCCGATTATGGCTCGCGTAATTTGAAGTGTGCGCGGCGTTTGCGCTCCACTCATCACTGTCCATCCCTGAATCCTGCCTTTATCTGGTATTCTGCATGACACTGATTACTGATTAAATTTCACTTCAAATCCCCACCCTTGCCCCGATCGCGTTATGGTGTATACTCTATACCGCTTCTTGCGCAACTTGTCGGGTTACGCCGGACTTGGATATGGCGCGATTTATCCTTCTAGGTCTTAACTTGACAGCGTGCAACAACGTGATTCTCGTGGATATGTGGTGGAATCCCGCGCTTGAAGTGGGTTTATTATGTTTCCTTTTTCATATTTATGCTGATAAGGACCCTTCCGTGTCTTTTGTGACCGCTATCATTGTTTTTATGCTCTTTCTTTGTGCGTTGGGCACTCTCAATTATCTGTGGATTGCCTCGAATTTGTGTCATGTGCACGGCCGGTGTGATAAAACAGGATCAAGCCTACGACCGTGCACATCGATTTGGACAAACACGGGACGTTAATATCTACAAACTCATGATACCTGATACAGTGGAGACTCGGATCTTACAGGTGAGCATGTGATTCACCTCTACACAATTTAAATTTGTCACTGGCATTTTACCGCCGCTCCATATCTCTAATGCATGACACATGACTGACGTACTTCCTCCGCGCCAGCTTCAAGATGCTAAACGGGAACTCGCCAAGGCGGCGTTGAGCGGCGACAAGTTCAAGAATAACAAACTTGGCCTGGACGATCTGTTGGCGCTCTTCAAAGGCGGTGGTCGGTATGATGATGACGATGACGATGACTAGAGGCTGACGAAGTTGACGAACTCGGAATGAAACGTCAATCGCTGGACCCCTTGTGATGTTTTTTTTTTGTTTCAATCCAATGTCATTTGCTCTTTGCTGATCGGATACGATGGTGTATGTATTGATATCTACGAATCGAATACCTGAAGAGTGGCCCGCCACTGGAATTGAAAGTGGACCTGTACATGATTCGATCGACTCCTTAGGTTCGCCATCCAATGTAGGCATCAAACCTTCACTCTTCCTCGGTGGCATTTCCGGTTTGAATGTGATTCGAGTCTTCACAATGATGAACCAAGTTGTTGCTGATGTGCAGGAGCAACTATCGGGCCGCAAGCTACTCGTCTTGTGCAACTTCATTGACGTTTGGCTCAAGTCTCTCAGCTTATGAAAACATTGAACTACCAATTGAACGACGGTGTCCATTTCCGAGATGCATTCTAGTCGAGCCTATCAAACGCGATATTCAAGCCCATGGTAGCAGTATATATTCGCACATGTGCTCCGCATTGCCGATCTCCCAACGAACATCATATTGAATCATAACCGATGTCGCATCATCCGAAAGACTGCCAAAGAAAGAACATCCGTATCATATTTTGGCCGACAAATTTCACGATTCCAACTCGGCATGTTCGTCAGGATGCGGGCCTGGTTGACCTGGGCTCACAGCTCAATTGGGTCTTCTTCAGGACCTGGGATAATGCTATAAACAGTGTGAGCCATGCATGTGGCCGCTAACGACAGACAGGAACTCGACGCTAGCACAGATCGATGCCTTCACTCCGTACACGTATTATGCGAGTGCTGGATATTGTACCGCTGCTGAGACGCTTGCGTGGGACTGCGGAAAGTAAGTCCATTCAAAGCACTATACATGAGCATTTCGTGGAGCGCTGACCCACATGCGTTGAATCAAGCGAACTGCGAGGTTAACCCTGATTTTGAGCCCGTCGCTTCGGGTGGAAACGGTGACTTCGCTCAGTACTGTAAGGTGCTCACTTGTACGCGGGGAGCATTACTGATACTCGGACTTGTATTTGAACGCATAGGGTATGTTGGGTATGACCCCAACCTCGACACCGTGATCGTCGCCCACCAAGGGATGAATCCATTCGAAATGCATGTTCAAATTGATCTTGCACATTTTATTTTCTCTCAAATTGCCACCCGTTCTAGGGAGACTCTTGTCACGGACAGCGATTTCTTCCTGAAGAATTTGGGCTCGACGCTCTTCCCGGGGATTAGCTCTGGCATAGAGGTTCACAGCGGTTTCGTAGACGAGCAAGCACTGTAGGACTTGGATCTCATTCCTATTATTCCGCGTTGAACTGTTATGGCAGTACTGCAACGGATGTGCTCGCTCGCGCAGCAAGCCACGTCCACGTATGGTGCGACGTCCGTAAGCCTAGTTGGCCACTCTCTAGGTAAGCATCACAAGACATACAACTGAAAACATAATACGCATCTATCCCGTAGGCGCAGCCATCACGCTCCTCGATTCGGTCTATCTCCCGCTCTGGCTGCCCTTGGAGACCACCTTTACGACTGTTTGCTACGGTCTTCCCCGCGTGGGCAACCAAGCATTTGCCGACTACGTAGACGCGAATCTGCAATTGACACACATCAACAACGAAGAGGACCCGATCCCGATCTGTCCCGGAATGTCCCTGGGATACGTCCACCCCGCTGGAGAGGTACAGATCCAGGATTCGGGAGAGTGGGCCTCGTGCCCTGGTACGTTTTTACTGCCTTTAATTTGTTTGTAATTGAGCCGACGGACGTGCATGGAACAGGACAGGACAACCCGAGCACGCAATGCATCGTCGAGGACGTACCTTATATATCTGGAACGGCAACCTCGATAACCACGATGGTCCTTACAATGGCATTGAGATGATGTATGGGGTACTTTTGGTTTTGCAAGCGTATTAGCTTTCGAGACATGTTTTCTTTGGAAGATTCGATTTTTTTCCCGGCCCTTGGACAAATAGAGTCTGGACCGATGGGGCGAGAAGAAGTACTTCAGCTTGTAGTCGCTGCGGCGGTATTCGGTTTGTTTTCGAGAGCAGTGAAAATATACACGAGAAGTGCTGGTTCAAACGTTCTGGACTGGATGGATGAGGGCACGCTGGTGTGGCCATCGGCAGTGGCAAACGTGGTTCTTGTTGCCTACTACTCGAAAGCTCCTTGAAGGTGAACCTATACTAGTAGAGTGCATTCAATTAGCGAAAAGTTGCAAAAGAGCCGCAGTAGTGAACACAAAGGAATTAAGTAATTGGAGACCCTTTTGATTTGCTCTTGATCAGCAACCGCGATGTCATTCAAAGTTCCAACCAAACACATCTTATCCAGTGTTCAGCTAGAGGACTTTCAAGGCTCGCAGACGCATGCCAACATCGTCACGTTCCTCGAGCAACTAAACGACTCGGTCATCAACGTGAGGCTCACCGACGATGTCGAGGCCACTGTGCGTTTACTTCGCTTCGTCTTAAAGTAAACGATTGAAGCTAGTCATGCTGCGCAAGAAAAGAGGATCGGCCCTATCCTCAAAGTATTGGACCAAGTAGAACGTGTCGTTGCAGAGACGCCCCCGGTCGACAACAAGGTATCGCGCTTCGGGAATCCTGCTTTCAGAACCTTTTATGATGAGGTGCAAAAAGTGAGTTCTTGACCTCTTTTCCTCTGAGCCTCTGTATGACAACGGCTCTAGCAAGCACCCACCCTCCACGCTGAACTCGGAGTCCCGGAAGATGCGAGCCCTGAACTACAAGCGTATTTCGTCAATACATGGGGTAACCGCGAACGTATCGATTATGGAAGTGGGATGGAACTCAATTTTCTGTGTTGGCTGTGGGCTACGCTGCTCTACGCTTTACAACGCGCTGGTACTTATCCGAGACTTGTCTAGCTATTGTCTAAGACAACTCGGCGTAGTCGAAGAGCGTGATCACAAATCGCTCGTCATCCATGTGTTCTGGAGGTGTGTCTACATTATCGTCTCGAATACTGTTATCTGAACCGCCTCAAGGTACATACAAGTCATGCGAGTTCTCCAATCAACATACTGGCTCGAGCCGGCAGGGTCACATGGGGTATGGGGACTCGACGATTATCATTTTTTGCCATTCTTGTTCGGGTCAGCCCAGCTGCGGACATCTGCTGAGCCTACTGCTAGACGTGTTCTGGGACATCCCTCACCTAAGGCGATTCACATCCCTGACATTGTCGACGAACTCGCCAAGGATTACATGTACTTTGCGTGCATAAAATTCATAAATTCCGTGAGTAGTCGATCACCTCTACCTTCACCAAGCACAGAGTCGATCTCTATTCAGATCAAGACGGCGTCTCTTCGATGGCATTCTCCGATGCTCGATGATATATCAGCTGTGTGTGATACCTCTTTCTTTCCACATTCACCCAATCGTACAAATCCCGTTCGCCCCGTTTTCTAGGTAAAAACATGGGACAAAGTCAACGCAGGCATGATCAAAATGTACAAAGCCGAGGTGCTCGGTAAACTTCCTGTCATCCAACACTTTCTCTTCGGTTCCATCCTCCCTTACACTGGAAGAGCTCCTCCCGCTTCTTCCGAAGGCGCTGGAGCACAGCGTGGTCATGTACATGAAGGATGGGGTGATTGCTGCGGCATACATGTACCGAGCGCGTTTGCTGCTGCACAGGAAGAAGGGGCGCGACCTCGCGTGATTGAAGGACCGGGGATACGGCCTGTGCCGTTTGACTGATTCCTGGAGCAGTCCTCGTAGGGGATTTTCAATAGAGATGTAGGAGAATCATTTCTGTCGAGGAATGATGTATAAACGCGAGCGACAATCTCGGTGGATTGCTCACAGTTCCCTTTTTCTTCGTGTCCCGGGTCCACACGGATGACAGTGCGTGCATCGCTTACCTCGCCAGCGCCGGGCGAATATGCATCGGGGTCGAGACGCTTAATCGCGGCACCCATGCACTTCAAAGTGGCGGAAGAACGAGCCAAGGTATGGCGAAAAACGCGGGAGGATTACTGAGTTGATTGACCTGGTAGATCGATCATCGCAGCCCATGACTGCAGCAGTTGAACCATCCTGAGATCACTCAAAACATCACCATGTAACATGTTCCAGCCTAACCACCACCACAAGAACCCCTTGTTGCATTGTATATTGGATTATCTCCTGTACCGGAAGCACATCCTGGAAAAGTCCAAGAGACACGCCAGGCGTTGGTCGCCTTGGCTCAAACGTGTCGCACCTCGTCGGATCTTGCTCCCAACCATCTTTGGATAAAACTTGATTCGCTCGCCACCCGTTCGATATTGTGCAGCAACGTTGAACGGGGAAAAGGAAAATTCATGTTTTACTTAGTTTTTTGCCCGCGGGTCTTTACTCACTGTACCTATTTTCCGCCATTCTTGGCGCGCCCGAGAACCATCGCAGTGCCAGACCCCGAGAAGCGGCGGTCGCGCAACACGCGTTGTGCCATGGGTCTCCGGTCAGACCTCCAGACGCCCGTATCATATGCTTCGTCACTTCGTGTCACGAGCCCACGGCAATCTTCAGGTGAAGCCCTTTATTTTTCTCTGGGTTCGCTCGCCGGCTTTTATACAGACCACCTTACCCTACGAACATAGCTTAGGAATTTTCAGATTGACATGTCACAGTCCACCGAGCAACATGTCAAAATCGTGGTTGGAAACTATCGATACACACCAAACGGCCAAACATACACGCCTAAACTCTGAACCGACATCGCACGCCGGCGTGTGCATGGAAAGCTAGGAGATAGACGGACCACAGCGTCACTCAGCAAATATATATGCACCGAACCGCGCTGCCTGGGGCATTCACCATCCGAATACTCTGATAATGGGAGCCACGATACATCAGTCATCGAGATATCAGAGGATAATTAGAAAACAAGACTTACTAGGCTCGTGCACCTCAATGCCACCCACGGATCTCTTGAGTTGCGAATCGAAGCACCTCACGGTCTCGCTAACGCCCTTGGCATGCAACGTTGGGCCCCCAGAGTCCAGACCGGCAGCATGTTATATATTAGGCGTATGGATTGGCTAGCCAAGGCTTTTAAAATTTCCGTCGCAAAACGCTATAATGATATTCTGTCATTGGCTGGTCCTTGCATTTGTTGCTATCCTCGTTAACGGCGGCCCAGTGCAACTCGCGGACCTCCAGCTCCCATCCAACGCCTCTTCTCACAAGCAGGATGTGGTGAACCTCTTCGTCCAGTCATACGAAGCATACCAGTCAGTGTTCTAGTACATAGTTTCCAAAAATATCTTCCGGCAACGGTTGCATATGCCGGGATCAACAACGTCAACAACGTGAACTCGACCAAGATTAATAACATGCCGAGTTATTGGTTCGCAGAAGTGCTCAAGTACCTGTACGTGTTCTCTCTCATGGTCTTCTCAGCCGACTTGAATCCTTCCTCCGCGATAGCTACCTGACGTTCGACGATCCCAACCAATATTCGCTCGATGACTGTAAGCCTGACGTGTGGTATAGCTGATACTGAGATAACCCCTTGTTACTAGACGTGTTCAACACCGAGTGTCATCCTTTCAAAGCACCCACAGCAAAGGACATCTATGGCTCTGCCTCAATAGGTCAGAAAAAACCGACCCTCATTTGTGCCCCGTCCGGATTTGGTCTCAATCCTGAAGCACATCAGTAAGCAGAATGTTTTTGTCCCTTGACAGCCATCCGTTCGTAGTTCACCTGAGATTCATTTTTCGGCATGGACGTGTTTGCCTCATTTCCTCACCTCCTCCAGTCTCATTCACTGGACTGGAGGCAAGCCCTATATTCATTACTGTACTCACTGTACCTAGTTCACCTTGTGCATTCATTAGGTACATTGTAATACAGTCTCAGTCAGTCGACAGGAGTTCACTAAGTTCCTGCACCTCTCGCCATGATAGGCCTAGCATCTGTAAAGTATCTGGTCACTCCAATCTTTGCCATTGTGTTACCTGCATATCATCAATTTCTGAAGATCCAAGGCAACTGCGCCCCTTTGGAGACTGTACAAAGCCCGAGATCAATGACGTCACACATCACACGCATAACAATATTTGCACTTTCTGGCACAAGCATATATATCATACAAGACAAAATTAACAACATAATAGAAACGGACAGAATCACACAGTACCATACATGTATCTGCGTGGGTGTTTCGATATTACATCGACGAAAAAGCAATTTAAACAAAAAGAAAAAGGTTGCATGTAGTCTGAAGAAGACCAAGCAATAACAATACGTGTCGTCAAGCGTCAAAAGAAAGATGGAAAAAGAAAATTACTGACTACCTCCCACCCTCGTCACTGGGGCGGAAATTGCATCGAACTAAACCCTGGGTATGCATTAAACTGTCCCGTCAACGAGGCCAACGGGCGCGTTGGCTGAGGCTGTGCAAATGCACCCGAACTTGCACCCACCGTCACTGTCGGACGGGTCTGAGATGATCTAGTGGAGCCCACGCTCACGTTCGATCCGCCTTGCCCAAATCCGTGCGCATGCAAGACGCCAGAAGCATTCTATCAGAGTAGCGACAAATCAGATCATATAAAAATAGAATGAATGGAAGCACGCACCGCATTGTTCGGGGACCGGCCAGACATCCGACTTGATAACGAGGAAGAGGACGAAGACCGGCTCGGCGCATCTCCCACAGACAAGTAACTCGGCACATCTGGGTAAAATGAACTTGACCCAGTGCCTGAACTTGTTCCTACCGGACTTGGTCGGTTGGAGACACTTGCTGTCAACCCATCTCGGACGGCGGTCATGGTCATATAATCCGGGACACGAAGAGATCCGGAGCGTCGGGGTACATCCACGCTTGTGGCCGATGGATCCGAGGCTTTGAGGGAGGTACATGTGTTACGTTCCCCCGACCGAGCGTATGTCGCTGCTTGGGCCCCAGAGCCAGTTGCTGTATGGCCAGTGGAACCTTGGTCGCATTCGCATCGCCGGGACTGTGATGAGCAGGAACAAGCACCGTTCGGGCAATGGCATCGGCCATGACGACGTGCATCCGTAGAAGGCGGATGTTGAGATGCGCGGGTCTGGGGTTGAGGACCTGAATTGGCATTTGAGTTCGCAATCGGAGCGGGGAATGCAGTCATCGGGTTCATCGCCAGTTCATATGGGCCAAAACCGGTCGACACAGAGATCTGTCTCAGCCACTCTTCAAATTCCCGCGTTTGTGAATCTGAGGTAGAGTCGATGGGCGGGGCGGAACTTGGTGGAAGAGAGAGAATGGTGCAATCGAGGCAAAAGGAGCACGATCCGGGGTTGATACATGCCGCATATGCGCCACCTGGTGCAATCGGTGAATTGCTGTGCTGGCTACATCCTGGGCACCGACAGGAATCGCCACAGGTGCACGCAGAAGGAAAGACACTGGGCACCTGCCACGCATCAAACCCCGACTGTGTGCCTGGAGCCACATTTCGCTGCATGGTCGGTTGATGGCGCACTGGTGACGCACGCGTGTCACCCGTTTGCGAGACAGGCTTAGACTCGTAGTGTTCTGGCGTGTGAATGTGTTCATAGGCTCGGCTATATGGACTGAAATACATGTTTTCGTGGGTGTGATGGCGGCTGCTATGGCTGTGTGGTATGTTGGAGGAGGGATCATGGAGTGGACCATCATGGCGAGGAGGGCGAGGGAGGACGGGACGAAGTTCAGCGATGCGGGCGAGGACGTGGGAGGAAAGCGGGGAGGAAGGGTCATCCTGGATACCTTGCGTAGAATCTGCGTGATGTCTCTCTGCTTTGACGTCGTGATGGTGAACAGAGGAGCGACGCCGACCAGGAGGCTTGCGGGGCGTGCAACAGTCACACTGATCACCTTTGTGGCATCTACAGCCGCTAGGAGAGGTTTCACCTTGTGAAAAGTCAATACTGTCGATGGGGGTGGTCAAAGGAAGGCGTGTCGAGCCTACCGCTATGGTCAGATTCAATTGATCCGTCAGACACTGCAGGCAATGTAGCGATCGCCTCCAGGTCTTCAGGGAGACCGTGTGGAAAGGCAGCGATAGCTGGCATTTTGGTTGCCCCTGTGAAGGAAATGAGAGGGGCGCATTCAAGGACAAGGGAGTGCGCACCTTTTTTGTAATGGGACGGATCCGAGAGAGCAATGGAGGGATCCTGGATACCACATAGACATTTGACATGGACTTGTTTTGTTTTACGAAGTTCTCTGCAGTGTTCACACTGGGTGACGGGACGACCCTTTTTCTTAATTTCGTACAAGGGACGATCGGTGTGTTTACAGGCCGAGGACCGATGTCCCTTTATGCACGTTTCGCTGCGGGAACCCAGGGTCTCCGATGAGATGTGGGGAAAGGGAGATAGAGAGGGGACGTACCACGCGTATTTCTTATCGCTGACGAGAACCTGTAGAGACGGAGTGGGGGTGGATGCTGTGGGCGACGACGAGGACGACGAGGACATACCATTGTTTGAGAGAGGGCTGATGGGAGGAATATGGGCACGCCCGGACGGGATGGCGGACAAGCACCGCCCGCGACGTCGAGCGTGAACTATGAACTACAGACCATGGAGACGGTGGCGAGAGGGTATTTAAACACCATGAAAAAAAAGAGATGGTGTTGACGATCGTTGACGACAAGCGGGCTGGTTTTAATCGCAGGTGGGTGTATTCTCAGCCACAGGATCCAAACAAATACAAATTATGTGACAAGAATGGATGTGACTGGATGTGACATGTGAGTGATTTCTGCCAAAGGGTCATGTCAAGTATATTTC
This sequence comes from Boletus tomentosulus, assembly GCA_038092475.1. Classification (NCBI taxonomy): domain Eukaryota; kingdom Fungi; phylum Basidiomycota; class Agaricomycetes; order Boletales; family Boletaceae; genus Boletus; species Boletus tomentosulus. Next base: position 24,553 of record JBBPQH010000152.1, read on the forward strand.
GGTCCGGGTGGCGTGCACGCCTGAACCACCTTATCAGATCCAAGCGCTGATCTTTGACTACGACTCTCCTTCCGCCACACGCTGTTGTCTTCTCGCTTTCTTGGCCGCATTCGCTGCGGCTGCTTTGGCCTTTTTTGCCTCTGCTCGCGCTACTTTTTCATCCTCCTCCTTCTTCTTCGCATCTTCTTCTGCTTTCTTCTTCTCCTCCGCCTTGGTCTTAGCCTCAGCCACCGAATTGCCTCCTTTATTCTTCTTTTTCGCTTCTCGTGCCTCCTTTTCTTCCTGTTTGATCCTCTTAATGCGGGGATCCAAACTTAGCGTGAGATCGACCAGACCGCGCAACCTTGCCGTGTCTTCCTTCTTTCGTCGGGCTCGTTCGGTTTTGTTCTTCTTCTCTGTGTATCGCTTATCATCACGGCTGTGTCCCAATCACATCGTCAACGTCCATCATACGCAGAAAACAGCAAAGAAAGTTAAAAAAGGAAACCGTGACCAACCTATCACTTCCTTCGTTCACCTCCTTGTCCAAATATTCAAACGACCGCCAACTATCAAAGTTGTACCAAAAGTCGTAAAATGCTTCCACCTTGTCTTTGGGATCATCAAATGATCCCAACAATGGCACAGGCGTCTTCTTGCTAAACCGTGCTTCCAACTCGTACACCGGCGCCCACATCTTGAAAAAGAAATCGACATCGTTGGCCTTGCTACCCTTGAAATCGGCCGCGGTCGGCGTGTCTTCTTCGAGCACGAGATAATGCGGATCGACAGAATCAAACTGTCGGCGACGTTCGGGGTGTGTCAGCACTTCATGTGCTTTTTGAATACATTTGAAAAATGCGTCGTCGTTGGTCGTATGCGATTGACCAGCTTTTTTGTCGGGGTGGTGCTTGAGTACCTTTTTGCGATCTGCGATGGGTAGTCAGCGCAAACGCGTGGGATGATCGGGATAACTCGGCGAGGTGAGGGGTACGAGTGTACGTACGGGCAATTTTGATTTGTTGGGGCGTAGCTTCATGGCGTAGATGAGAAAGCCCAAGAACCTGGTAATGATCTTGTTTCTACAAACACGCTGTCAGTATCAATCTGAAAAAAGCATGTGGCTGCATTGCATTGAAGACGGCGAACTGGTGCGCCAACGAGCCCCAATGCAATAAAATAAAAATAAAAGCAGACCTTCCACTCTTTTGGATCGAGCAACAACAACGTTGGGACCTCTTCTTCGTCTCCGACCCCAAGATCGTCTTCACCGTTCAACGCATCCGCACGAAGTGCTTCGATCCGCAATCGATCTTGCTCAACCAGCTTGTCATGTGCATCGAAAGAGAGGTCGTATAATGCACGGCGCACGTGTGCGAGATAGGCTGATCCAGCGGGTATAAGTTTTCGTTGGACAACGGCTGGTTGCGGCGTCAGTACGGCATCTTCATACTTTGAAGTGTTGCTTACGAGCGAGGTGCGCAGATGACTGTGGCTTTGGTGCGGCCCAGTTTTGAGGAAGTGCTGGCAGGACGGTAGCAGTGGCCATTGCTAACCTCGTCCGCACGCTGAACACGCGAAAAAATGTTATAGCAAGTCACGTGCAAAAGGGTCATTTCCACGGAGATCATATCCTCTGGTTATTACTCTTCTGGTTAACGAGTACATGAACGCACGAGTCCGCGGTGGAATACCTGGCCAGTCTTCTCATTCATTTACTTCTTTCCACGCCGTCTCTCCCCGAACCCCCTTGCCGGGCTATGCACCTTGTCTGATTCCAGCTCCATGGATGTAGGACCGAGTGGATCGCGCACAACGACCACACACCCTGAACTTGCACCACTCAGCTTCTCCTTCTCCCCAAATATCCGACTCCGCGCTTCTTGATACTGTGCCTCGCGCTCTGCAAGCGTACCCCTCGGTGCCGGGGACGTTCCTTCTGAGGCAAAGCTGGGTCCGGAGGACAACGAGGGCGAGGATAATGATATCGCCCCGACATGGTTGGCACTGCTACTTGGAGAGGGCCGTTTTAGAATGCGCAGCGTCGGTTGGAGTGCTGCAGGCGGCGGAGGGGAAACAGTTTGGCTCGTACTTGCAGGCGCGACAATGAGCTCGGGCATCGGTGTTCTCTTGTTACTGGCAAGCGTGAAAGGGAAACATGAGTGATGACCGACATACAAAGTAGAAGATGAACACACACGCATGAAAGATGGGCTTGAGACTCACGCTTCCTCCCAGATCTTGCTACTCTCTCCCTCTGCGTTTTGTTCTGGGGTGCTATCACTTGGATTGGCCTTGGTATTATCCCTTTTTTGTTCCGGCTTCACGTCCACATCCTCATCGTCGTCATCGTCATCCCAATCATAACGTACGACCTTGGCCTGCCCCGATCTCGGCGTTTGCTTCACAATCGTCGACCCGGTTCGTCCACTTCCCTAACGATCCCACCAAATGGCCAGCATCGGCATGCGCAAAGATAAGATCGATGAACGTAAGCGAATAGATGCCAAGAGACACCCAAGCAACTCACCAGCGCGTCCTGATCCCACCCACCACTCTCGCTCATCTTTGACATCGCTCGCAATTTAGTGGGCACAGCTCCCTGGAAAGCCACTCGGGGCCACTCAGGCTGATAGAAACCTGGTACTACGCGCGGGTACGATGCAATACGATGTATGTTCACAAGGGAAACACATTTGGTCACATTCGCTGAGTTTGAAGTAAACACCCTTCAACAAGTACAAGACCATTCACCATCTTCTTCACGTTGTCCCAGCGAGCTGGGCAATTTCATATAAATACGTCCCAAGCACCTTGGTCTGACGAAAATTTCTTGTTATAACCGATCACATTCACGAAACACACGCCAACGTACCCCTTCAATAAAGTTGGAAATGTCCAATTTTTCATTCGTCGAGCTACACCCACGTATCAGCAATTTCGTGTGAGCAAACGGAAGAGCACGTACTGTGCCCCATCGTCCGCCCGGCCCATCGGAAGCAACAACACGTTTACCCCCAATTTCTCCGCAAACGTGAGCGTTACAGGAATCGATCCTCCCTCGCGTGTATAATCCG
>JBBPQH010000153.1:0-27601 GCA_038092475.1 Boletus tomentosulus
GATAGGGTAGGTGGCTATGCACCTCCTATAACCGGTTTTTTGCGGTTATGGAATTTCTCAAATCTGCTGTAACCTTAACTGCGACTGCTCCATAACTGAACCTGACTGGACTGTGCGATCAGTTACGATCAGTTACAGTCCAGTCAGGTTACATACCTTTTCTTTCGTCTACAACTACTCTTCCACCCTACATTCTCAACCCTTGACTCTCACTTGCCTCGTAGTCGTATCCTTCCATCAAATTCCCTTGATTCTTCTCTTTGTCATTATGCTTACGTTCCACATGATCACATCGGCTTTGGTGTGTCGTTTCACTCTCGTCATGGCTCCATCAGTCCTGATGAGTCACCTCCCTCTTGTCATCCTGTGACTCGACCTCGTTTCTCTCACACCTGCCCTAAACTACTAGGACAGTATATATACCTTCAATACGCATCACATATCCTTAGCTTAGATCTCACAAATCTGAGTCCCCTTTGACTTCCTTCGCCCCTTGATTCCTTGTAAGCCTACGTCCATGCTTTGAACGGGTGTCTTGTCCCTTGAACCTTTGAACCCATTGTAAGGAAATCCTCCTTGACGACTCTCACCCATCTCGAGTGGAAGCCCCCTCGACGACTGAATCTTCAACTCATCAAGAAGGAAACCCCCTTGACGACCTCCGTGAACATTCTCTGGGAATCCCCCTCGAACAGCCCTCGACCCTCTCGTCTCAGAGGATATGTTTGCCACCCTACCTGGGACCAAGCGTAACAGAAACCTGCAAAGACCACATTAAACGACCCTCTCGCATTGAAGTGGCTGCCTTGATCAGGGCTGCCAAACGCACCAGACAGACTCTGGCCTGCCGTCTTTTGACATACTCTGACTGACCTGACCTTCCCCCATGCAACATACTCTGACTGGACATACTCTGACCTATTTGGCCTTCCCTGGCACGACCAACTTTCGATTCTTTGAAACCAAGTGCAACAGCTTTATATGCTCGGTTTTGAAAGGTGCATGTTTTTTAAAAAAAGATCTACCGAGAGTCAAAAGCATGCTTGAAAAGCGCTTGGACCTTAAACCTGAGTTAGGGCAACTTTGGACACAGCTTCCCAATTCCGACTTTACCTGCAATCAATTGTTTTAGGGGATCTGTTTCAATACGCACCCCCGTTTGACCACCATGCTGTCAAAAAAACTTCACCTTCATGTTGTACTTTATGCCCATGGCGGCAGTCCTCAAATGGCCCAGCTTGAAAATTCATAAGCAGAATACTACTGGATCGAGCATACTCAACTAACAGCGTACACTTGCATTAGATACCACTGGGCCCTAATTATAGGGCCTAAAAATGAGGCTGATGAAAGCATCCAAGGCCTTCGCCTCCACACCAGGAATAGGCCCACCCCCCTTGGAAACATACAATGGTTTTTTGAAGCAATGGATGTTCCCCTCTGTGCAACCAATATGCTTCTTGTGCACATCACCATCGCAGAAATAGCAGATTTGGATCAAACACTCGAGGTCCTTTGTGCAATGCCCGTCAGACAAGATTCCCCAAGTTGGGCTTGCAAGTCCTGGGTTGAGGAGGCAGTCGCATTGTTGGACCAGGATGCCAAAGCTTTAGGTGAAAAGTGGGCTATGAGCTGGGAGAAGGTGCATGCAAAGGCAGTCGAGTACTGTAGTGACAAAAAAGCAGCAAATCAATTTGATGGCCAAGGTAACTTTGATAGTGTTGCCGCAGCTCCAGCTCGCAGCCGGCTTAAGCTGTAGCTGAGCATGTGGCTTAACCGAGCTGTCGAATAACCGAGCTTGACACCACGCGCAGCTCAGCTCAACTCAGCTAGCTGCAGCTTTGGAGCTCAAGTTAGTTAGTCGACACCCTATACTAGGTGGTAGCGCTCTCAGGTATCCAAGAGGCACACCCACACCCCATATCTATAGCCCTCAAGGTATCCCTGTGAGGAACACGAACATAAGTAGGGTGGGTGAGCGGCCATGACAATGCTACAATGATTGTATCGTCATCGTCAGGTCATTGGTGTTGCGAGTTCAATGGCCCGTGTGGTTGAGGCCGGGGAAAGCACTAGAACTAGGTGAGGGACAGGTCAAGGCAGGCGGTGAGTGGCCATGACGATGCCATGGCTCACGACGATCGTACTGTGACAGTATGATCATCATGTCACTGTTGTTGTTTTCGTCACTTGGCTGTTACGAGCGCGAGGGAGTGAGGCCATAAGAGAGGGAGAGGCCAAGGCCAAGATAGACAGCGAGTGGCCACAACAACGCCGTGATGATCATGCTGTCATGATTATCATGTTGTCGTTGTCGTCACGTCACTATTGTAAGCGTGAGGGTGTGTGCAAAGGTGGAGCAATGGCAAAGGTGAGTGCATGGCAAAGGTAGTGGCAACTCACGACGAGTGTGTGGTCGAGGGCGGGGGGTGAGGCCAGGGCCAGGGTCCAGGGAGTTCAAGGGTGAGAGCGGCAGGGCTTTGAAGGTTGGACATTGCCATCGTCGTCACATCCACCACTATTGTGAGGTTGAATGTTGAGTGCTGAGCCTTGAGAGTGAGAGGGCAAGTGTGGGGCAACTTAGTAGACGACAAGTGGGAGTCACGACGATGCTGTGAGGATTGTGCTTGCTACTACAATTGTGGCCAGACGCCAAGGTTGAGTTTTGCGATGTTTATGATAAACACAAGTGCTAAACAAGGTAATTATGCTCCAACAATCTACAAAAGGTCCGTGTGGTTCGGGACTACTATATCACCCTCCTGCTCTGCGATCATCTGAATAATGGTATTGAACCCATCCCCGGACATCATCTGGGCCAATGTCTTGCCATCAGGTTTAACTGGTGCCATGTCTTTCTGAGAAGTCTTCCACCCTTCTGTGAAGTTAACATGAGCTTGCTTTTGAGCGAACTTCAACATCTGTAATGCTTTTATGAGGAAAGGACTAATCTGGTTGCGCTGTAGGAGCCGGTGGCTACCTACTGTTGGATTGTCCTTTTCCCCCAGATTCTAGCATCCTTCGTGGACTCCCGCATCGGTCGTGCCAAAGCCCCTATCGTGTCCTGCAAAACTCCGAGCGGTTCTAGACCTTCGTGCATCACATTTTATTTTCCGTTCGTCTGATTGGTCCTTGATCTTTGGGGTTCCAAATAATGTTTTTTAATGTTTCACTCCGGCCGCGCATTCATTTTCCCCCTGACATGCTAAGCACATCGTTTTCATTCGTCGGGTTTGACTTCATCCATCCAAAGGTCGGCAGTGCTTTTCCGCAGCTGACATACGGGGACCTTTCACGGGATTCCGCATTCGCCGTCAAAAGGTTTTTTTTACATTCTATGACTCGCATATTCTGCTATTTCCATATTTAGATAGAGTCTCGGGTCTGGCCCGACGTCTATAAAAGTAGAGCTCAAATAACAAATACTATCTCCCTTTTGGCCGGTTTTATTCACGTTCGGAAATCCTTACTCGAAGGATTCTGAATATTTCTACTCGACGCTTGACTCTTTTACTCATTCCCGATGAACGCTGACGTCAGATTATTCTCACTCGCACTTTTCCGACCACGACACTTCGGAAATCATCGGAAATCATCCAACGCTCTCGGATTCGGTGGTAGCTACCCCTTCTCACCCATACAACACACTTGAACCTCTGGGACGAGTCACACTCGCACCCCTTTCTTTATGTTTCTGCTTTCTTAGGTTTACCTAGGACAGTACTAACCCGACTAACTATCTTTCAGCGCTTCTTTGTATCCATTTCAGAACTTGACGAGAAAATGTGCTTGCATGGTACTGCAGACGCCTGAATGGGGAGGAAATCCATTGCTATCTTGAATATCGTTGGAAACCTAGCACCTTCCAGCTACATAAACACTTCTGTTAAATCTGCTAGTGCTCATCGTTCTTGCCCACTCACCCCCCAGAACGCCAACGGATCCATCTTCGCATGTGAGGTAGTTGAAATGTAAGAGGAAAACTCTTCCTCAACAGACTGTGGGCCTTCATCGCTGTGTGAGATTTGCATGTTGTGAAGACCATACAAGGTTGCCAACATCATAAAAGCATGTGGCTGGGTAGAGGCTCCAGTGCTGATTGGTTTGGGGACAGAGTTGAAATCTATGTCAGCCCGGTGTTTACGCATCTAGGGTGATTGGTTGAATTTGAATTTTTTGACTGTTTATGAGGGAAATGATGGTGAGGTGTCAGAAGCATGCTTACCTTGTCCAAGATGTGTGATTTTGCAGATACGATTTCATCTTCCCAATGTTTCTGTATCCACGAGAAGTGTATGCACGGGTCCACGACTTACATAGAGGGGATTCAGCTATCATGCTTGCAACTGAAATTATACATGTACTTACACATTGCATATATGTAAGTCTTGTTCCTGTGCATAAGTTTGTGATCTTTGGTGGCAATTGGAAGCCCCTCGGATATAAAGGAACCAACTTGAGGGCATTTGGGTGATGACGAAAGGTTTTGCTATTGGAGGACGAAGGTTTCATATGCGGGAATTGCACCACCTAGCAATGGACTGCGTTCGCTGCACATCATCATTTGAACAGCTGATGGTAATTGAATGTCAACAACGTGAATAGTAAAGGTTAGGAATGCCTAAAGTGCCTTACCTCCAGCGTCACTTTGATATCTTGCAAGACTTCCCAGGCAAGGGTAGATAACTTGTGCTTGGCCAGGTCCGCATTTCGGGGTGTAGCTAAGTGAATATCAACAGCCTGTATAATATATTTTAGTAGAGTTTGCAAATCGGTCCCATTGAATATTGCACATACCTGGTGTAATGCACAGAGACGGTTTATCATGATATATGTAGAGTCCCAATGAGTCTTCACATCTAGGAGCAACTGGACAGCTGGGAGAGAAGCAGGAGAGCCGGCCAGATCCGTAAACATCTCTGTCTTGTTGCCACTTTTGATAGTCTGTTGAAAGGCTGCCCAACATTGACCTGACGCACAAATAGTGACAACTAACTCCCTCCCAAGGTTTACAGGATCGCCCACCACGACGCTAATGTATGCCACCTTGTTGATAATCTTCCCTTGTCCGTTGATCCATGTGTGCAGGACATTACTGAAATCAGCTTTGATATAACTGGCCAGAGTACATTGAACACAAAGGTTGATGATGTGAGGGAAACATCAGATACAATGCTTGAGAGGATCATAAAAAAACTCCTGCTGCACATCCAAGAGCTCGGAAAGTGTGCGCAGTGCAGAGTCATTGTTGGATGCATTGTCCATCATAAAGTGTCTGATCTACATAACACTCAGTAGACAATATTGTATAGCTGAACCAAGCTCACCTTTTCGACCGCAATATTGACATCATCAAGAATTTCAAGGAAAGCCTTACCAAGAACCTGTCCTGTATGCTCTTGAGGGATGTAACAAAATGCAATCAACACGGTCTTCATGGATAGAGTGCCAGAACTCTCGTCGCATCCAATCCAATGTGCCGTCATGGCAAGGTACAAGTCTAGGCTTGCCAAAGACCACATGTCTGACGTGAACAAAAATTTCCCCATAGATTTCTAAGGACCACATGATCAGGTGGTTTATGAAAGACCAGCAAGAAACTCACTTTAAGTTCTCTTCTAAGGATATTCAAACTTTTCTCCCAAGTCACAATGATGCAAGCATGCATCTTGGTATGGTGAGGGATGTCTGTATCTTGGAGGTTGCTACGGAGAATAAGAAATAGTTGACGAAATGTGGGGCACTCGACAATGTTAATTGCCTAGAACATGGGTACATCAGTATTATCATGCTATGAAAGATCATACCTACCTCGTCATATGATACAATGAAGTTCACGAGGCTTTCTTCCAGAACCGGAATGGAGAATTTGGGTAAAGTTGTGCCTAAGTCTGCTTTAAGGCATGGGCCAATTCCTATTAGGCATAGTGTCACCTGGTTGAGGCGGTGGCAGCAGCGGCAGGCTATTGATGGTTACTCCTGATTTGGACAGAGCAGCCTTCAGAGTATTGAACGAGTATCCTGAGGAAAATGCGGCCTTGAGTAGCTTTGACTGCACTTGCCAGTAATGCTTTTCGAGCAATTCTAAATATATGAGTGTGTGCTTTGACTCCAAGTGGCTGCAGAGTGGTCTGTTGGCAGTTTTGGGGCTGAATGTACACCAATACTGAATCGATTCACCACGCTGGGTGGCTTCTGAATTGAGTCCTCTGTGTGCAGTACGCACCATCCCCAGGTCAACACATGAGACATGGACAAATGATTGAAGACGTACTCGCATGGTATACATACAGTCCGTTCCGTCTCTTTCCTAAAGCAGTGGCGTATGTCGAATATAGTGGTCTGGGATCTTGGCTGGGTATTCAAATTAGAAGTGGCCAAGGGGTTTGTTCCAGCTGTATTGACAGCAAAAATAAGTGCTTTGTTCTTGACATCTTCAGTTCATAGTGCAGGGGATGGCAAATCCGAGTTGGCACTGGGAGGAGGAGAATCTTCATGGATGTCGAACAACTCTCCTTTATCTTCACTATTGGGATTCTGGTATCGCATGGGCGCACAGCATTGACGAGCAGGTCGTACCTCATTGATGCCGGCAGAAGTGGTTGCAGCCAACATAGAGAGGGTTTTTGTACAAACTTGATGATTCTGCTTTCGAGGAGATTGTCCGCTGGGTCATGGAGTCACTACGGCCATATGAAATTGTCAACAACTCAGGATTTCTGTGTTTGATGAAGACTGGCCATCCAGAATACTATATGCCTTCACCTGACATGGTCTCACATGATGTCCGCATGATCTTTGCATGGACCCAAAATCGTGTTGCAAAGATGCTGCAAGAATATCAAGGCTGGCTCAACTTTACAACGCATGGCTGGACCTCACCTAATCATCGTCATTTATTGCATTCATGGTCCATCTTGAGCGGGCAGGTGCACCACTAAGCATCCCGCTTGATATCGTTGAGGTTCCAAGGTCACACACTGGCAAAGAGCTCGCCAAGACATTTGCGTGCATGCTAGAGCAATTCAAGATATCCAACAAGGTTTGTTCCTATCAAACAATGAGTAGGGTACTTTGAACATTGTTGTCCAGATATTGAGCATTACCTGTGATAATGCGTCCAATAATGATGCGATGATAGATGAACTTTATGTGGCCACTGATGCCTTCAATGACTCGTTGAGCCATACACACTGTTTTCTGCACATCATCAATTTAGTCGCCAAATCCCTCACCCGTCTGTTTGATCCAAAGGCAAAAACCCAAGGTGATGGAGGTGAGCAAACAAGCCTTGATGTAGAATTGAGCAAGTTGAGCCAGGAAATGGACACTGAGTCAGACACAGATGTGCTAGATATGGGCGATGAGAAGCAGGGAGGAGGAGGTGAGGATGGGTGGGTGGATGAGCTGGATGAAATGCCCGTTGTTGAGCGATGCAAGCTACAACATACAATTACACCAATAAAATTAGCACTGGTTAAGGTGAGAAATCATTGAGACTCAACTTTACCGCACTAATTCCTTCAAGCTTCGCAAGATCGCCTTCAAGATAGTTCATTCTAGCACAGTCCTCCTGCCCACATGGAAGAAGGTCCTCAAAGACTTGAAAATATCAGTCACCTTAATGCTGTGCGACATTGCAACCCAATGGAACTCCATATTCGACATGCTGGGGTATGCCTTGAAGCACAAGGAGGCACTAGACATGTTGATGCAGCGCTGAGACCTGCACCAGTATGAGTTGAGCAGTGAGGAATGGAAGATCATGCAGCAGTTACACAATGTCTTGAAGGTACGTACTTGCACTATCATTGCAAGTCATGTGCTTACCTCATTGCGCCATTGCTAGATTCTCAAGGATGCCACATCATTCTTTTCCTGCTCAATCTCCAACCTCGCGGCTGTCATCCCAGCCATGGATCACATCGACAATGTCTTCACCAAGCACGTGCGTGATTGGGAGGTCAATATCGCAATCTGCGCAGCCATTCGATTGGCCAAGACAACATTGAATCGGTACTACTCACTCACAGATGGTTCAGAGGTTTACCGTATCGCTATGGGTGAGTTCTATTCACCAGTTCAATGATATTTCTGACAATTCACACAGTGCTACATCCACACCACAAGCTGGTGTATTTCAAGTAAGCAGGCTGGGAGCCAAGCTGGATCCGCGCCGCTGAACAACTCGTGTCAGATGAATTTGAACAACACTATGCTACAATGCCCACTGCTGAGGTTTCAGATGAGCTGGTGGGCACAAACACGTGTGCAGAGAAGGTAGGTATCCTATCTGTCATTGTTTTACTTGCCCTAACATTCATGTACAGATGATAAACATATTTGACAACCTGCCTAGCCTTGCTCCCCCCAAACCAGCGGACATTGGGTCTGAGTTGGAGTGCTATCTTGCCGCCGAACTTGAGCATGTGGCCGACCTAGTTCAATGGTGGCACGAGAAGCGGACCATCTATCCTCAGCATGCATGGCGATAGACTATTTGACAATCCCTGGTACATCATAATACAATAGTGATTGATCTATACTCACTGATCATCTTTTAGCAACATTGGTTGACATTGAACGGCTGTTCAGCCGTGGGTGCCTCCTCCTACCACATGTCCATTGTTGCTTGTCGGCCCAATCAACATGTGCAGCGCTTTGCCTTGGGTCATGGGCACAACTGCAGCTTGTCAAGGCCAAGGACATTCATGTGGTCTCGAAGATGGATGAAATCCAAGTTGGAGAGGATAAGCTAGTGGAAGGATGGGATGATATCAGTGAATAGTTCATGTATTGAGTTGTTAATACAAGACCCTTGGGTATACCTGCTGCAGGTATACCCAGGGGTACCATTTTTTCAACCCGCGACTTTACCCACACCCACAGAGTGGATATGGGTTTTTGGCAGGTATGGGTGCATATTAAACTCCAAGTGGTCTGGGCTAGTAAAGACCGGAGTGGACTGGAGCTCAGACGTTACCAAGTGGGCGAGAACAACTATTGTATTTACCTAGTAAAGACCAGAGTAGACCGGAGCTACGGTACATGAGTCTCGGAGTTAATATTAACTATGGAGCAACTCACCTCAGATGCTGCCAAGTGGGCGAGAACGACTGAGGTGCTATGAAGAAGTGAAGAGTTTATATAGTAAGTGGTGAAGACACACTCGTACCTCAATATAGGGACGCAATATTAAAGTGTTACTGAGCGGCAAAGAGAAGAACACATTCCGGAGTTGGTGAGGCAACTCTGGATGCGGGATAATGAACGGAAGGAATAAAAGGGTCTGGAGTTCATAGGTCACTCTGGAGTTGGTTGTATTTTAACAGTGCAGGTATAGGCTCCGTTACCCCGGGGTATACCCATGTGAAACCCTAGATGTAGTACAATTCAAAGATCATTTCAAAGCAATTGTGAGTCTGACTAGTGTATGTGTACGAACTCCTTGTATACTGATGAATATTTCCAGATTTGAATGGCTTGGCAGACTAATATGAACTGGCTCCTGCCATGCACATTAGGAGCACTGATCATCTCACAGGTTGTTCTATTTCTTCCCATACCACATCCCAACATCTCTGGTCATTCATTCAACAATACCACAATATTTTAGTGCATCTATACCCTTGCTGAAAAGGTATTGTTAGTACACAAAATGAGTGGAACCCAGAATATGAATACAAGCTTTGGCACCTATTTTTAGTGACCAGGTTCTTTGGTTTGCAAGCCCAACTGTGTAAGACTTTCTCATAATTCTGCTCTCATCTGATGAACACTCCAACATTGTATACCCTTGGCATCAGATGTGCTAGGGGGGATGTGATTGATCATGTCTTGTCATGGAGACCAGTCACTGAACTGGAAAATGACTGCATCCTAGTACTGCTGGCCAAAATATTGGCCTCAGTATGTCTCTCCCCTTCATATCATGCCTGGATTTTGACATATATCCAGCTTACTGTTTCTATCCTCCACAATATTGTCTAGCTCCCGCATGACTACTCTGATAGCTAGTATAGCAAATTGGTTAAGAATCTGACCAGAGATATACTTGGTTTACTTATCATTCTGGATGATCTCTCTATTGAGTCTCATGTGCCAGTTGGTGTGACACAAGAAGAAGGTTATGTGATGCTCTCGGTGTTGAAGGCCTCATTAGGGTTTATTGTACAATAGTCTGTTCTTGTTATTTTCGTGTTGTCTCCATTCTTCTCTACTTTTATCCTCAACATGTCATCACCATCTGATAGTCACTTACAATAGTATGAATGGAAAATCCAGAGTTTTTTCACTCTTCATATTTGGACTTGTTCGGAAGCCAAATAGATATACATGACTGAAATGTGACAATATTGAGGGAGATTGATCATAAAATCTCCTTGCAACTCATGTGTTTCATCAAAAGCTCATAAGTATGTAGCATCACCTACAGAAGTGAGATATGTGGGGCCTGTAACCCTGTAGTGGCTGAACAATGCTCTAAGCATTGTTGGTTGTTGTTTGATGCACTCCACAATATTAAGCGAAGATAAAAGTTGAAGACAGATTGTTCAGCAATGGCTTCCCTATAGTAGGAGATGCATTATGAGAGAAATTCATTTCATTGAAATATAGTTGAAAACCAAAGCAAATGAAAAAGAAACAGGTCCTCATTGAATTGACTACTGGACATATTTCCTGATGCCATTTCTGTACTGTTGACCAGACAAGGGCTGCATTTCTTGGAATCACTGCTCATTGGATTCATACTGACAATCATTCCAAAAAATGGACCTGAAGTTCCAAGTAATCACATTTCGAGAGATCTCTGGTGCATGTACCAGAGACAATTTGGGTTGGTACTTTGTTGGACTGTGTGAGCGGGTCAGAGAAATAGTGGCCACATCATCAAAGGTATATATTATCTATTTTTCACTAGAAATGGACTAACTGATCCATAATTAGCTGTTTTGCTCACCACCAACAACACCAGCAACAACGACACAACCTGTGATACTGGGTCTTCACATTCAACCCAACCCAACAGCACTTACCCTGCCTTGCTCATGTAGTCAACCTTGCAATCACCGCTATCATGTAGCACATGACAAAGATTGCGGCTATTCAAGACAACCATCTCCATTTGGCATTTGGGAGTTCAACTCTAGCCTTCTAGGCAACTGCATCCTTAGTACATTGGATGTCATTGCTACAATACAAACACTTTCAATCAAGGTGTGTATAACATTACACAGGAAGGCAATATCTCAATTATACCTTCTAGATCCAATGCTCAGGTCAGCATATTGAATGTTTTGAAACACTCCAGAAGAAGTGCAGCATCAATCCAGCTCCCTCCATCTAGCTACATTAACAACATCAGGTGGGGAACCACTGAAGAAATGTTGACCTGGTCCTATGCACTTCATCAGGTACACTTTTTTAAAATCACTTTTTAACTACATGCTCAATCTATTTCAAAGGCTATCAACCTTTTCATCAACTCTGCCGACGAGTGATATGGCCCATTGTGACAAGACAACTGTGTCCAAGAACACATTTCTTGGAGTTTCACACTTAAACTGTTAGACTGGGAACATGTCCAAGACATAAGGATGGTGATCTCTGTAAGTTCCCCACACTGCATGCTTAATAACATTTTACAACAGTATTTGTAGGATATGAACAACATTCAGCAACTCTTTTCTGATGAACACTGTGCATCACTCTGGCAAGCCATTCCTGCACTCAAAGAGCCTCAGACAGTGTCGGAGACCAAGCTATCTAAGACAGCCTTGACAAGATCAATAAGTATTACAATTGCCTTGACGATAAGCCCATTTATATGCTTGCTCTTGGTAGGTATTATCCTTGTTCCCATCCTGTTCTTACTAACAAATTCATAGTCCTACATCTGTACTACAAGTTGGATTACATCAAGATGGCCTGGGGCGGTGCTGGTGAACAGGCTGCTGCTGGCCTCTCTTATCTCCGCTTGTGAGGTCATCTTAAGTGATGGTGCAGTGGTCTTGGAAGCACACCAGGTTGTGAAGATAATGGACAATGGTTGTGGATTGCCCATGGATGGGGGAGATTTTGATTTGATAATGGCTTTTTGCCTATTTAAGGCATAATTGAACTGAAACTGTCAAAAACCGGTTATAAATAGTAATAAACTATAACCAGTCAAATAACCATTTATAACTGGTATTTTGAAAGACCAATATTACCCCTATTATTCGTGAAATCATGCTTCGTCACAGTCACACAAAATATACTATGGATTCCTGGCTACCTACTGACAGTTTTGTCAAGCAATTTGGCCATGAGTTGACGGAGATATACATGTTTTAAGAATGCATGTCAATGATTCAATCAGTTCAATATTGATACTAAAGTAGTCACAGATAATATTCATATCCATTTAAAGTAGTGAACAGTGGCTAACCACAATATAATAATAGCCATTCTAGACATAGAAATGGTAATAGGGAGTGATTTTTTCACATCAGAGACATGACATTGTATATTTAGTAGTAAACATTCATAAACAAGTATAGAAATCATCTAAAAATAAGGAAAAAATAGAGAAAAAATAGAATACTTAGGGTGTGGCTGTGCATCAGTTATGACTGGGTATAACTGGTTTTTATTGGTTATTTTATTTCCAAAAAATGAATAACTGAACTGAAACTGATCATAACTGGTCATAACTATAATTGAATGTTCAGTTTCAGTTATTTATCAGGTCTGTAATTGGACTTTGAAACACTAACCATGCTACCCTGAACTTGGTGCAAGTGTGCAAGTAGAAGAGATTTGCATGGATAAGTACACAGAACTGTTGGCCATTGATGAAGAGCTTGCATGACTTGATGAGTGGACTATTGAGATTGTGGAGTCTTGAGTTATGTGTATCTAGCCTGTGTGTAGTATATTGTCAGATGGATGCAACTGGTCTTCAGATAACCAGTCACAACTGGTGTTTGATCATATAGAGTTTCCAGTTGCTTCTGGTCCCAGTCCAGTCCAGTTTATATATATATTCCAGTTGTGCAACTGGACCTTTAAACACTAGTAACCAGGTGTTATGATTCATTTCCCCTATCTTTTTTTTCTTGTGATTACTCATCCACTATTCCTCATCGTCCAACTTTATCACATGGTTCATCACTTGCTTCATAATAGGTAGAGGAGATAGTTGTCATTTTGTCCCGTAGCAACAGAGACTGTTGTTTTGTTGCTGCCGCATACTATTGGCACAAAAGTTGAATCATGGGTCTCAGGGTCTTGAGCAATTATATCCTGAATGTGGATTTGCAAACACAATACAATGATCCTGAGCTGTACATACTGTTTGCTTCCATGCCCAATCTGCTGACATGAGATCACACCAACAGCAGTTGTATGTCCCATTGGAACACTCCTCCCACTCATAATATGAGGCATAATCCATTTCATCCTTGAAATCTGAGTTCTTAAGGATATTTTAAATGAGCTTGTGTGGGTCTCAGAAATAGAACTCATATTCAGCATCCATCCACAGAGCCGTATCACTTGGTCTGTTGTCTGTGTACTTGATCAAATAGCTAATCCATGGTACAATCCCAAGCAGTGTAGCATCAATAGTCTTGTATAAGTTGTGATGATCAGTGAAAGGGGGTGTATCACCATGAACAGCCAAGGAAACTCCCCAAAGATGGAGTAAAGTGTTGATTTTCTTGGCCAACATCTCTTCCTGCGAGAAGAGAAGGTCTGCGGTCTCAAACTCCAGCGAGTTGTGAATAAGGCATCCAGTTGTCACTGGATTGCACAGGAGGTGGATCCCTGGCTTCATTACAGATGTGTTCTAATAGTCAAAAGTCAACAATGAGATGGAAGAAGCAATGACAATATAATACCATCCAACAATAAGTGATGATTCTAAGTAAAATATTACTGATAATTTGCAGCTCTATCGTGTCTGTCGTGAGATTGATCCAGTCTTGAAACCCAGAAGGTTGGTTGATGTGCAGAGCACTGGTGTTGGGTGAGAGCTGATTTGTTTTTCAGCAACTGTTGGCAACCTGTGTATGGGCAAGGAAGCCTAGATGTGGTGAATCATTGACAGGTGTGGGGCATTGGAAGTTGCAGAGGAAAAATTATATAGAGTTAGAATTATGGCACCAATTGCAAATAGAATGACTTACAATTCAGTGCAACATATTTTTCCATGAGCCCATCCCCACTGAAAATTTGAGCTTCACTACAATGATCACCATTCTACTGTCTCATTGTCTCTTTATTCTTGAGGCTAACATTACAAAGCACATCACTCAACCTCTGCTCAATGCAAATGCAAATGCCTCACCAAAGCTGAAATAGAGGCCAACAAGCAGTGTTTGGAAGATGAGCACCAGAAGGCCAAGGAGGGACATGAAGTTGGGAACGAACACATTGCCAGTATCCAGGACAGGCAAGTATTGGAGGTGGTCAAGATGAAGGTTGGTGCAAGACCCTGAGCTCGACTAGTGCAACCTACCTCAAAGGATCAGCTATCAATGACACTACCAGCTCAAGATCCTACCGGCAATT
This sequence comes from Boletus tomentosulus, assembly GCA_038092475.1. Classification (NCBI taxonomy): domain Eukaryota; kingdom Fungi; phylum Basidiomycota; class Agaricomycetes; order Boletales; family Boletaceae; genus Boletus; species Boletus tomentosulus. The sequence continues at coordinate 14,557 of JBBPQH010000153.1, forward strand.
TTATGAGAGTTGACATTCTAGTACTGACAACAATGACAACAGATGCAGGGCAAAAGGACAAGGAGATGCCAATATGACTGGGAAAGGTGCTGAGAAAGATGACACATTGTGATGAGGTTGATGCCTTGCGTCAAGAAGCCCAGGTGCCAAGTCAATATGGGTCTTTGTTGGATACACATGGATCTAGTGTTTTGAAGTCCAGTTGCAAACTGGTACTGTAACTGGCAACTGGACTGGACTGGACTGGACTGGTTCAGCCTGGTTCAGCAACTGGACTGCAGTTACAGTTGCATTCAGTTACTGACCAGTCCAGTTGCAGTTGCCTTGAGTCAACCTAAAATGAAAGACTGGTTAGGACCAGTTGAAACCAGTGTACAGCAACACTACCTAATTGGGACTACTTCCCCTAATTTTTCTGTATTTTTACATATTTTCTTCGAATTTATTGGACCATATTTGACTTTTATATGGGTTTGATGGAGATATACATGACATGTAAGTTTAACAAAATCATATCTCCTGTTCCTGTGGTCCAAATCACTTGACCAAGAGGTGGATAGATAGCTATTGATCCATGGAATATTTCGTATCTATAGTGGGAAGCATGATTTCCACACGATAGGGGTTGCAACACCAGTCTTTCAAAAGAATGGTTGCAACTGCTCCTAAAACTGTTTAGGACCATTTAGGACCGGTTTTTTCGGTCTTGGTCCGGTCCTAGCCATATATGGGAGGTAATTAGTCTGGTTTTGGTCTGGTTGCCCCTAAAAAGGCAAAAAAAACGGACTGAACTGGACTTTTAAACACCATGGATAAGCAAACTTGAAGATAATGTTTGTACTTTCCTTTACATAATGTTCATCATGTTGTTGTCCTGTTGGTCATCCTGTTGTTGTTCATGATTTCGAACATACAACCTCCTTCAAGTTCAACATGTTACAGGATCACTTTTTGCCACTAATGTTTATGCTCTCAAATGACCAAGTGTTGTTATCTTATCCTTTATCATATCTAATCCAGATCATCAAAGAGTCACAGCCAGGCTAGACCATAAGTGCTGGCCTTGATCCAGATCAATCTAGAAGCATGCCATCATCTAGACATCATGGGCTAGACCCGCTGTATGTTTTCCTCATGCTTAACATGTGTCACTGCGCACACATGTTCCCCTCACTCTCTTCATATCATGCTGTGCACATCACATGCCACAAACTTCATGGATATACCCTTCGCCATGTGGATATAGGATATGGACTTATTAGATACTGATCGGATAGATCTGGTCATAACATGTACATACAATAGTTTAGTATATAAACCAAGGACCCAGCTGGAGATGTTCTCCAGTCTGGTTCTCCTTGGAGTTCTACCTCTAAACCAGTCACTCCTAAGTTCCCCCAAGTCTATGCTGTCTAGTGCGACCTGATAGTCCTAGTGGCTTAGGGTTGTTTCACAACACAGACAGTCTTTTGTAGTCATTTGGTCTATCTCCCAATATGTTGATTGCAATGTATGGTAAGTTTTGATTCTTCTGATATGCTTCTCTTAACATGTTCTTTAGATGCCAGGAAGTGTATGCATGATTTTCTACAACATGTCCCAGGACTTATATCTCACCTTCAACAATCCTACCCTCTACTGTTACCCCCTCAATATTCCCCTCACCCACTGCTCCATGTGTCTGGACATCAGGTACATAGCCATACTATACCATTGTCTTCAATAAAATCACAGCATTTTGGATGATGGTTTAACCATTGGATGAAGCCAGTGTGAGATGCCTTTTGAGAATATTTATTATAATGATATGGATAACCATGTGTAACATATATATGACATAGCCTGAGATTCTACTTACCTAAGGCATTCACCCACAGGTGAGGCCACCAAGCCTTAGACTAGATAATTTGAGAGGGTCCATTGCCTCAACAGCATCCAAAGACAAAGAGTGTATATCTTGCTTGAGTGGTTTGTCCAATGATGTGAAAAAGAATAAGATCCTCATGCTCAGTGCTCAAGCCTCATGGTTGTAATGGTTACATGAAGAGTTGAGGGTGAGTGGGAACTACACCATGTGAAGTGGGAGTAGTGTTGCTGCAGCTTTGGCTTTGAGCCAGCTTTTAACTGTAATCAGGCAACAGCTTACCAAGCCACACTAGAACCGAACCTGGATTTGCTCATCTGGTTTTAAGCTGGCAGCTTCAATTGCCGAGCCACGATTAGTCGGCCTGACTCAGCTAACATCAGGAAAAAGGAACAGTGGCTGTAGTTCATGTCACAACTTTTTGGGCGATGTTGTACTATGTTGTTACACACATAACCAGGTGTGCTAATGTTGACGACATAGGCTCTGTAGTGATGGGACATTGCATTGCCGACTAGTGCCTCTAGAGGTGAGGTTTCCTCCTCCACTCATCCTACTGCTTTCCTGACGTGTTCTTGCGCTTCTTGCAGCTTCATCGGCATGTACCTGGCGTGTCGCTCCACAATGCTCCCAACATGTCTGCTTTGCCCATTCACCCTTGTTGACTGCAGCTGGTGCCCTGGTGATGTCGTCATCGTCATTGTGTGGGTGGCTGCGTGATGTGCGTTGTGCACTCGTGCTTGCTTGATTCCATGTGCATTCCTCTGTGGGGTCCTGCGGTTGAGCTATGCTCGCCACTATTGCATGTGGGTGGTCGTGTGGTTCGTCTGCTGGCATTGTAGGCCCTACACATGTTGTATCTGGGTTCACGATGTCAGTGGTCGTATCATCTTGGTCTATAGTGACATGGTTGATGGGGCTGGTTCGCCATGTGGCAATGGGAGGGCATGAAGGAGGGAGCGGTGGTGGGTTAGTAGTGCATCGAACGATGCGAGTAGGTGGAGAGGGCAATGGGTGAGGGTGCGCGAGTGGGTGGGAGAGGGTGAACGGGTTGGGTGCAATGAACGGTCGGGTGAGCGAGAACGGGTGCAGGGGGGTGTGAATGGGCGCAAACAGGTGCAGGGTGGTTGAGTGGGATGGGGTATGCATGAATGGGATGGGATGGGAACGGGACCGAGTTGGATGGGACACGGTTGGGGGCGCATGAACGGTCGAGTAGTGTTTTAAAGTCCAGTTGGCAACTGGTAGTGCAACTGGCAACTGGACTGGACCGCAACTGATTGCAACTGGACTGCAGTTGCGAGTTGCCTGATTTCTCAGGCAAAAGACTGCAGTTGCAACCGATGCACAGCCACATTACCTACTTCCCATAATTTTCCTTGATTTTCTAGCATTTATTTTGATTTTATTAGACTATATTTCAGTTTGATGCTCTATACATGACATGTAGTTTTAAATAAATCATATTTAGCCTTCCTGTGGTCCGAATTACCTGCCCAGGGGACGCATAGAAACCCATTAGTCAGTAGAATATTTCATATCTATAGTCGGAAGCACGGTTCCCACGGGATAGGGGCCAAAAGACCGGTCTTTCAAAAAACCGGTTGCAACTGGTTGCCACCAGTCCAGTTGCCAGTTGCCTGAAATTTGAAGACTGATTCACCAGTCCAGTTGCCAGTTGCCTAAAATTTTAGGAAAAGACTGGACTGGACTGGACTTTTATTCACTACGGTCAAGTGGTGAGGCCTTGAGGGGGTACAAAGGGTAGGGTGGAGCGAGCACAAAGGGGTGAGAGCGAATGGCCCGTGCGCTGCGCAAACGTGAACGGGTGACTCCTGGGCTGGGGTGAGGTATGGCCATGGGGTATGGTCAGCACACATGACTCACTATTTTTTAAACAAGGAAATCCGGGTCAAATAGCAAATCATACCGTCATTCATGCTCAGAGTGTGCGCACTAGGTCCCATAGCCTGCACAAGCATGCTGTGCTAGCCAAACTGGAGGTAAATGTGATTGCCTCTGCCTCCCACTTCAAGCGCAGCAAGTGTCATCTCTAACATGCCCAAAGCCTGTCATGCTGCGTGATTGAGCAAGGTTCCGCGATCGCGACAGTTGACATACCTTCTGGTTTACCACCCCGTCTAGCGCAGATACTAAGTGCTAAGTGCTATCAGGATTCGGGGATATGACTGTATTGGGGACTGGCTCTAAGCCAACGTGGATGTGTGCACGTGTTCCGAAGCCATACACATGTAGGCTGTTACTTGAGGGACTGCCTGATGTTGGCGCTGTTGGGCAAATCAGTGGTGACCTTCATCTCTGGCACAACCAAGGTTTGTCATAGTGAGGTGGGTGAGGATGAAGGAGAGGGGGTGTGATGTCATGTCGTAACATAGTCACTGTGTCATCTTAGGACGAGGTACTTGCAGATGTGGTGTGGGCCCATTGTTCCAGTCTTCCATTTTTTCATAGCATGGAGACTGCCCTAGCAGATCAGTGATGGGCGGCCAACATGGGTCTTGCTCATGATGCATGAATAAGGTGGGACACGACGTCGATGGGCACAACGAGGCAGGGGGAAGGATGTGACCTTGTCACGAAGTGCATGAGGATGTGAGGATGTGGGAGAGGAGGGCACATTGACTCATCGTCGTCGACAATGACATTGATGTCATGTTGTCATCATGTCGTGTTTTGAATGAGGGAGGAAGGGAGGGCGAGAGCACGACCATGTTGTTGTGAGGTGGATGAAGCTGAAAAAGAGGGCTGAGGGCGCTTCAACAACAACCCCTTGTTGGTGCATCCTTACTGTGCATTGTTAGGATAGCTAGGAAGAAGAGGAAGAAGGGTGAGGGGTAACGTCGATCAGAGAGGACTTTGACAACTTGTCAATATTGAATAATCTTGTAAAATCTCACGCATAAATGGTTAACTTAGCATGCATACAATGTAATGTAGAATACTACTAGAGTCTTGGACTACTGGTAGAGACCAAGTAATAGGACCACAAGAACTCCGAGTTGTGTAATGGTCTGGAACATATCAAAGGTACTCGGGTTCATCACCCTCTTCTCCTACGATCTGTACTATAATCACATTCATGACATCATCGGACCGGTCTGCACTGAGGATCTTTCCAAGTAAATCTTCGTCATCATGGCCCTGGACCATGTCATCCTTCGATGTGATTAAGCCCTGCATAAAGTCCAATCGTCACTTCTTGAGGAAGAATTTAGCCATTTGTAGCGCTTCTATCAGTCCTGGGGAGATGCGATTTCATCATTTTGTCACTGTTTCCACACTGGATGAGAAAACGTGTTCACATGGCACCGAGGAGGCTTGTATGGGTAGATAATCCATAGTGATACGGAAGAGCATTGGATACAATGTGTGTGAAATCTGCCAAAACATGATGGGATCTGTGTTTCTACCAATTTGGACCCCAAGATATGCATGCAGCTCAGACTCCACGGTGACTGGTGTGGCGGATTCAGTGGGATCAGGATCCATGGTATTACTTGTCGTGATTCCATAATGCTCTGCGAGAGATCGTGGTTGGCGAGACTTTCTTTGTGGGGCAATCTGAGCATTAGGAACTTCTCGAGGTTGGGGCCGTCCAATTGCATCCTCCATCTGCTTACAATATTCCCTCATCTACCAGTCATGGCAGGGTGCCATGGTGAGATTCGGGTAAAAACATGAGGAACATCTAGAAAACATAAGTGATATACTCACAACCTGCATGACGATTGCTTGAGCTTGAGCTTTCCGTTCAGAGTCCCAGTGTGTCATGATGTGGGAAAGACAAATGTTCGGATTGACCACTAAGTCGAGGTGATGAATGATAACCACCAGTACCACAAGGAGCAACTCACACATAGCGACAATGTAGGTATCCATGTGGGATAAGCGATCGTAGTACTTGCTAGCACACTGTAATCTAGGACGAATAAAGGGTTCACAACGTGGAACAATCTCGCATAGGTGTTTCCACTGCTCGGTAAATCTTTCAAAAGTTGGGAGCACCGAGCCAAGCATTGGTAAGCTCTCCGAGGAGATTGAACCCTGTGTGAGATGAGGAATCTAGAATGATGGAAATTCAGGAGTCAGGACGTGTCACCCAGCAAGTAATCAAATGGCATACCTCGAGTACTAATTCCATGTCATGTAATATGGGCCAGCCTAGGTGGTTAAGTTGGAGGCTAGCGACATCACACTGAGTCAGCAGTTTGAAGAATTGGTCGAGGGGCTAAATGTTTGACCTGTGAGACATAGGCCAAGTCCATGAAAGTATAACACTTACTGGTCACATCTCCCGCAGATGATTGATCATGAAATAAATGGAGTCCCACCATGTCTTAACATCACGGAGGAGCTCCTGTTCAGGAATATCAACGTGCTCTCCATCAGCGTCGATCCAAAGACTTATCTTGTTCTCATTTTTTATCGTGCTTCAGAATGCTTGCTTGCATAGATGGGATGCACACATCATCAATGAATGATACTCCAGCCAAGTTTGATAGGATCTTGCTGAAGTTCTTCGATGTAAGCATTCTTGTTAACCCTGTTTCCAAGGCTATCAGCCCATCCCCGTGCAGCGATCGTAGAGAAATCAGCTGTCTTGTAGTCTTCTGTAATATGTTTGGCACAGGTATTGAGGAGATGGGATAGACATAAAATACGGTGTTCGGCAGTGTCAAATTTGATCCCATGTGACGCAAGGAGTACAGAGAGATGCTTTATGGCAGTATCATTGTTTGCTGTACCATCGAGCGTGAAATATCCGACCTAATGTAGTCCAGGTTGATACTGGTTGTTAGGAACTGTGATAAAATACTTACCTTGTGCGTAATCTTCACCCATTCAAGGATGAGCAGAATTTTCTCTGCGATATTTTCACCTGTGTGACTCTCGGGCAGATGATGGAATGCGATTAGGGCAGCCTTGAGTTGCAATGTTGATGTCTTGGGGGACTCGCCAATCCAGTGAACGGTGACAGCCATAAATGGCCTGCATGCTTGGTCTGACCAGATGTCAACAGTGCAGGATATTCTGCCGAGGGCATTCTAGAGCACATGTGCAGTAACCCAATCGTTAACGTCCCATATTGTGATATGTTGTAAACATACCTGGAGGTCCTCTCTCAGCACCTGAAAATATTGGTTCCATATTTCAAGAACAAGTTCATGCATTTTAGTTCGTTTGGGAATGTCCAAGTCTCGAAGGCCCAGGTGAAGGAGGAGCAACAATCTTCTGAACTCCGGACACTCAACAATATTTATGGACTAAGGGTTGGAAACATCATATCCTGTTGATCACAGATAAATCCGATATGTACCTGGTCATCAGTGATGATAAAGTCCATGAGGAAGTGTTGCAATGTTGCAGTAGAAAATTCTGGTAACCCATCTTGCAGGGATGGTTTCTTGCTGGGATCCTGTGGCTGGAAATCACCTGGTGCAGGCTCTGGGGTGGGTGGTAATTTGCAAATTGAAACTCCAGGTTTCGTGAGCGTTTCCCATAGCATCCAAAAAGTATAGCCTATACTAAATGCAAGGTTAATGGTCTTGAAAAAAATGGGCCAGTTTTCCTTTTCAGCCAGCTGAAGATATTATATTTCTCCACATGTAATCGAAGCCCAGAGTTCCCTGTGTTAGTACTGTAGACAAATTTGCGATCAGTAGGAAAATTGTCTGGACCCTGTTGCTTTAAACTTCTACAATGATCATCAGCCTGTGATTGCGGTTGGCTCAACATTACCACTTACTTGCACAACACGCATGTTGACAGCTCTCGCATGCGCTTCTCAAAGAAATAGTGGATGTCAGGTGCCCGCCCGACTGCACCAATTCCGATGGGTCTGTAGTAGAATCATTGATAGAGTTTGTCATCTGCAGAGTGTTCTGCATGGTACCATGAGGCGCCCTGGCTCGAGGAATAGGTGGGTCTTCAGAATCACTTTCGTCATCTTCATCAATGTCATCCAGCTCAATGTCGATGTTGATGAACTCCCCCTGACCGCCAGCAGTGTAAGCAGCATTCGTTGCAATGGGGCGTGAGGCCTGTAAGGGTGTGCAGCGAGGTGCTCCAGGATGAGTACATTGAGTCAGTAGGTCAGCTTCAAGAGGCTCTGCGAACTGTTGACCACTATCCTTGACACCTTCCTCTGGAATGTACCATCTAGGAGGACGATGAACACGAGCACCAAGCATTGTGACCTCTTCATGGACAGCAGAGGAGGTGAAAGTGTCAGAGGGGAGCGGGATAACATGAGCGTCAAGAGGAGCAGTCGACTGCGTTGACCCTGTTCGATGAGGCATAAGTGACCACACTACACACTATTCCCTCAGACTTACCATGAACCCATGCCTTTATATCATTTCCGTTGTTGAGGCTCTGACATAGGAGATGGCATTGACAAGCAAGAATAGATTTGGCACGTTGACTGTTGAACCCTGAAGCTAAGTGCGAGTCCCATTCTATCGGCTAATACAGCCATCACAAACCACATCTTTGATTACATGTACAGGAAAACAAAACGCATAGCGAGATGACGAATGAGAACATACAAACAGAAGCATGTATTAACGAAAAACCCTACATGATCTACCGGTAACTCAGTCTCTGTGACTCATTTAGCCACAATGGTGCAAAAGCTGAGTTGTGTGCCAGCCTGGGGGTCTTAGCATCCATGCTGTCCATCGGCGAATCGCTTGTTGCTAGGGCTGTCAACCCAAATCGGATGGCCTGGAAAATCAAGGTCATCGGTGTATAATGTATGCTTTTTGTCTCTGAAGGTATCCTTGTACCACCACATGTAGCAATCATGGGCAGTCACAGTCCTTGCATCAAGGAGATAGTGTTTAAAAGTCCAGTCCAGTCTAGTCTTTTGCCAAAATTTTAGGCAACTGGCAACTGGACTGGTGACAACCAGTTGCAGCCAGTTTTGTGAAAAACCGGTCTTTTGGCCCCTATCCCGTGGGAACGATGCTTCCGATTATAGATATGAAATATTCTACTGACTAATGGTGTTCTATCCGTCCCCTGGGCATGTAATTCGGACTACAGGAAGGCTAAATATGATTTATTTAAAACTACATGTCATGTATAGAGCATCAAACTGAAATATAGTCTAATAAAATCGAAATAAATGCTAGAAAATCAGGGAAAATTATGGGAAGTAGGTAATGTGGCTGTGCATCGGTTGCAACCGGTTGCAACCAGTTGGCAACTGCAACTGCAGTCCAGTTGCCAGTCTTTTGACCAGTTGCCAACTGGACTTTGAAACACTACAAGGAGAGCAGTATGAAAATGGTCCCATGAAGTAGGGAGGATGATAGATTTATGGAGGCTGGTTAGAGTTGGCTCTAAACCGCTATGGATAGCAGTGTCTTTGCAAAACCAGATCAAATAGGTGCCGATTAGCTCTAGTCCCCTATTTACTACCATCTTGAAATGATCCATGTCTTTGTCATTCCCAGGAAGTACCTGCTAGCATCAGCCAAGGAATAGTAGTGCTTGGCGAAAATGGACCTACACCATGAGCAACCCATTCACTTTGTTGAACATCCTCAGGATTGATCATGATGCCGAGGTCGTCATCAACAGGCACATCATTGTCTCCAGGTAGCTTCAGCCAAACATAATACTTGACATGTTTGATAGAGCACCAAGTATGACCAGCGACAACAACTGGAGCTGTGAATCCCATCGCATCCGGTGGTTCGGGTGGGGGATCAGTCATGTCAACGAAGTCTTCAAGACTAAGGGGCTGGATATCCTGCTTGAATTTTGTCAATGCATGCGATCCCTCAGATGGAGAACGAAAAGGCCTCTTCTTGTCAATAAGGATGACCACTACCATAACAACTTCGGGGCAAGCAGCAATTAGCCCCTTGACTTTTTTGAATATGCTGCCCGTAGATTGAGCAAATGGGGTTTCGAGGATGAAGGGTTTTTGATGAATCTTTTGGTTCATCATAGTGGAGAATACTAGCATAAGATCGGGGATTGCAGAGATCAACTCCACCTCGAGGTTTGTTGGCAGTAATGTGAATGCGCACAAGATCTCGGGGATATTTGGCCTGCTGAAATTGAACCATAACTCCCTGGAACTCGGATACTGGTCCTTCGTGGATGGCACTCGGCCTATTGACAATAAGGGTCTTTGTTTCCACCAGATACGTCAATCTGCAAATGGTAAATCGAAGGTTCTACAGTCAGGATGACGTGGTCACTCACCTGGGACTTCTCAGCAATTTAAAGGACTTTTCCTCCACTAAGGAGACCAGACTGGAGTATTCAAGTTGAGATATACCCGAGAATTCCTGATAATATAACAAAGAGGGTTAGCGTCATACTGTGTCATGCATCACAAAGAGTCAAATCACCTGAAATTCCTTATCTATATCCGAGATAGGGAAACCGAATACCTTCTTACTCAGTACTATTCATTGAGATCAGAGTGGGAGTGGAATATAGTAATATGTCACTTACAAGTGCCTCCACCCTGATCAAGTATTTTATCAGAGCATGGAGCGTCCGATGTACTATTCAACTATAGTGGAATGGGTAAGAACAGCTGCGCCACTCGTAATTACATGACCTGCATTATATTCCCCCAACCTGGGAACTTTCAGCCAGGGCTTGCTACATCAGTCGGAACAGGTTGTTGGCATCTTTACGAGCGGTGGCAAAGACTGCTCTATGACCCCTAACTGCGAGAAGGGAGAGTAGGCTCGAGGGACTTGAACTAGAACCTTCTGTAGGAGTTGGGGGACTCTGAGAAAGGTGTGAAAACTTGGATCATATGGAGATATTAAGTTGCAGATGAACCTTGGGCTGGGACTGTCTGGCGGAAGGTGGGCTTACGTACAAAATGTGATCCGAAGTGCTGAAGCTCAACATTAGCACAGGTGACTGGATTACTGGGAGTAAAAAATGGTTGTGGGGCTCTGGGAGAGATGGTTATCGATAACTGCCCATCAAAATGGCTACTCAACTATTTTTAGTGCCTAGGATTCGACAAACAACAGAATCCGGAATCCAGGTTCTGGTGAAACAATGAAGGGATTAGAAATCTAGGATCCAGATTCGCAGCTGGCCTCAGAGCCATCAATTGGGTGAGAGTTGAGAGGCAATGTGGCACATGATGTGGCCAGCAGCACTGAGTAAGTTCCAAAACTTGGAAGTTTCGGCAAGTTCCGAAATACAATACTCCCTCCCTCATATTCAATGGTCCCTGACCACAAAACTCTCATACATTAGAGAGTAAGTCTTAGATTTTGTGCCTCCATAATTTATGCTAACTACTCTATCAACAGTACCTTTCCTACATGTTCTCAAAATGGTAGGCTGTCACAACTGGTATCAGTTGTGTGGACATCTCTCAGTTATTGTATGGAAACATTTATCAATGGACCAACTTCAGCCGTGCTCGTCTGAGTTCTAAGAAGCTGAACTAATGTGACTATACTGCAAATACATGCAGAAGGATGGAGTGTTCGAAGAAGGTGAATACAACTACTGGTTCGTACCTAGCTAACCTGACTTCAGTTGCAATCCACTTACAGCTTCGTAACAAGATTGCTGATACTGTCACATGGCTCAACAATAAGACCTTTACAGAAGGAGTGACTATGTTTGTAAGTACCATATCTATATCTCACATGACAATTAATAACTTATATCAACTTGCATCCAATATCCAGCTGCACTTTGTTAGCAGGCTGTCACACGCTGGTGGTAATATCATCAGCGATTGGTTCCTAATCACTGAGACTGGAGAACGTCTAGCCTGGGCTCGCAATTCAGTCCAATTGAAAGGGAAAAATGAAACATTCTCTCTATTCCACACATATGAGAATATCTCAGATATGTTTGCTGAGCAACAGGTCAGTCAATCCACATATTCATATACATACCACTAGGTTCACCCAATCACACAGCCACTATATTTCCAGAGCTGTTATCCTGACAGCTTTCTATGTTGGACATTCCAGCCGGTCAACCCAAAGGAATTTCTGGGTGTGTTCATGGAAGTCACAGGCCCGGATGGGCTGTCATATCTATGCCTGTAGCTTTGTGTTGCCGCGACTCGGCTAAGTTTGACTCGGTTCTACTTGCGCCGACTTTTTGCTCTACTTGTCTAACCATATATGACAAGTTATTCTTATCCTACTCGCCTCAACTCAGTTAACTGGCACAGTTGGTTCAAACCGAAGTGTGGGTAAATCATATTGTTGATTTGATTTGTACATATGAACAGCACGAAAGAGCATAAAGGCACATACACAGATAACTATACCATAATACACCTTTCAGCATACCAAAAAAGGGTCAAGATGAAGAATTGCTACATCTGTCGTAATCTGGCACTATGCCGCAGTGGTGGCAGTGATGAATCAGGGTTGGATGGAGAAAGTTTGTCATGTTGCTCATGTCTACGTGGATTAACTCCGCTACATAACAAAGATATGAGAGTATCTTGTATACAAAACAATCATGTTACTTACTGTTGTCAGGGTGTTCTCTTGTTTGGCATACTCTTTTTCTTCACACTGGGTGTGAGTGTAATGGATAGTGATGGCAACACATCTGATATTGGAACAGATCCTGTTGCGTGTTCGAGAAGGGCGTGAAGATAGGCATAATCAGGTTTTTGAGTGAAAGTAAGACCACATGTGTGACGAAGCATATCAATAAGCACAGTAGGGATACCCAGAGTCTCAGCATTCCCATGCCCTAGGAGAGCATGCTTGTGGTCGAAATTAGCTGAGAGCGAATAGTCATTGACGTCTCCAGAAAGCCATGGAAGCGAGCCACACTGAAGGAAGATAAGTGAATATGCAAGGGACTCAATATCATCCCTCTGTCCCAATTGCAGACCATGATGACTGTTGAGCGAAGTGAAAGCAAGAGTGCTAACAAAGACGAGAATTTCTTGTATCAGGATGTGGATACAAGACACCAAATCACGGTACTTTTGGGCTATTCCAAAGTTGACAAGGAAGATGGTGTCTCGTGAGTCTCCAACGCCAATCAGCATGTTGTGCGGTTTGATGTCTCGGTGGATAAAGTTATGAGAGTGGATGTACTGGAGACAGGTGATCTGTTTCCGCAAGTCAGTTGGCTATACACTGTGAGGGTTATCTTAATAACGAACCATTTGAAGCCCAATTT